>CM038471.1:8955411-9076241 GCA_021464415.1 Lonicera japonica | reverse complement strand
ACTAGGGGTTTAGAGAGGTAGTCTTTTATTCTATCAAAAGCTTCTTGGCACTGCTCGTCCCATTCTCCTGGTGAAGACTTTCTCAGGAGTTTAAAGATAGGTTTGCAAGTCTGAGTAAGCTGAGAGATGAACCTGCTGATGTACTGCAAATTACCCAGAAATCCCCGGACTTCTTTCTCGGTACGAGGCTCGGGCATTTCTCGGATAGCTTGAACCTTGGCAGGGTCTACCTCGATTCCTTTTTTACTGACGACATAGCCTAGGAGCTTTCCTTTGGTCACCCGAACACACATTTCTGCAGATTAAGTCTCATCTGGTACTGGCGGAGCCGGTCAAAAAAGGCTCGCAAGGCTGGTACATGGCCTTCCATCTCTTTTGACTTGATTATCATGTCGTCCACATACACCTCTACTTCTTTGTGAATCATGTCGTGGAAGATAGCTGTTGCTGCCCTCTGATATGTTGCCCCAACGTTCTTCAGCCCGAATGGCATAACGGTGTAGCAATATGTCCCCCATGGCGTGATGAATGCAGCTTTCTCTTGGTGATCCGGGTGTATCTTGATTTGATTAGATCCGGCGAAGCCATCTACGAATGACTTCAGGGCATGGTTGGCGGTATTATCCACTATCAAATCAATGTTGGGCAATGGGAAATCGTCTTTTGGGTAGGCTTTATTGAGATCTCGATAATCTATACACATGCAGACTTTACCATTTATTTTTGGAACGGGCACAATGTTGGCTAACCATGAAGGGTACTCGATCACTCGTAAGAAACCCACACTCAGTTGTTTCATCACTTCTTCTTTCACTTTCAGGGACCATTCTGGTGTAAGTTTCCTCAACTTCTACTTGACGGGCCTAAACTCCGGCTTGATGTGTATCTCGTGCATGACTATCTGGCTGTTCAAACCTGGCATATCTGGATAAGACCAGGCGAATATATCCACGTACTCATTCAGAGTTTGTGTAAATTCCTCCCTTTTTGTCTCACTTAAACTTGCCCCAATACGGACCTCTTTTCTTTCCTTTTCTGTACCGAGGTTAATCACAAGAGTGTCTCCTTCCTCGCTCTGTATACGCTAATCCTCCCGTTCAGGGTGTTCGTTTAGTCTTTCCAACTCCATATAAGCAATTACAGAATTAAAATTAATAGGATAACGCAAAACAAAGTCTTCTTCATTGATAATAGTGTTTACAGGTACAAGTTTAAAAGGTAAATCTAGGAGTGACTCCTCCTTAGCCTTACCCTCACTCTTATCTCTCACCCTTACAATTTCACTCTTTCCCCCCTTTTCTTAGTAATCCGGATCAGCATGTATCAAGTGCACAGGGTCGTCTTTTGGCTCATTATCCCCTAGAGACATGATGTCGAAGAGATCTCCGATCATTTCTTCCTCTTCTTCTTCCTTGCCGTCATTTTCTTCCTTCAATCCGATCGTCAATTTGGTAGAGAAACTGTGTATAATGTTTTCCTTGATAAAAAGGTCCTCTTCATAGAAGATTTTCCATCCTGGAAGGTTCTCTCCGTCGCTGTTTCTCCAAGGCTCTTGAAAGCCGCAAAAGGGGAAGTCCTCTCCTTCTTTGACAAAAAATCCATTCAGAGAGCTAAAACTCGAATATTGATGCCCTCAACCCTTTTTCTCTTGGTTATCTTCTTCGGTGTGTTGGTACCCCAACCCTTCTTTTTCGTACCTCGTTACCGGTTCCAAGGCTTGAAGTAATCCCGGCTGTCCCATTCCCAAATTGGCTCTAGGTAAGTATTTCATCATTCTCAGCATATTTGTGATCTTGGTGCTGAGACTGGGGATATTGTCAGGGGGTAGATACTCGATTCTTTGGGTGGTGAGAGTTTGTACTTGAGGCTCGTAGGAAAAGCCTCCCAGCTGTATGCTCTGATTCCCGATGCCCAATACAGGTAACTCCAGATCCGCCAAGGTCCTTTCAGGATCTCCTTGGATGGTGATTATGTTCCCTTTGAATGGTATCTTGATCTTTTGGTGTAAGGAGGAGGGGAGTGCTCCTATATCGTGTAGCCATGCCCTTCTCAACAGCAGGTTAAAACTGGAGGGAATGTCTATGACTTGAATATCGGCTGGAAAGTTTCCGGGACCGACCATGAGATCAAGCTTCAGAGAACCCAGAACGGCCCTCCTGGTGTTGTTATAGGCCCTGGCGGTTACGACTGATGGAGAAAGCTCTGAATCCAAGATACCCATGCATCTGGCGGTCTTCAAGGGGCAAACGTTTATAGTCGACCCGTTATCGATGAGGACCCGTGGCAGGATTTTTCCTTGAGTTCGGATAGTGATATGGAGGGCCAGGCTATGTTTCCTCCCCAATGGAGATAAGTCTTCATCTGAAAATGACAGACTTTTTTGGACTGTAAGCGACCCAATCATGTTTGGCAGTTGTTCTGGTGTGGAATCTGGTGATATGACGGCCTCGTCTAGGAGTTTGATGAAGGCGGTCCTGTGAGATTTGGAGGCAACCAAGAGGCCCCAAATGGTGATGTGTGCCTGAGTTTTCTTCAACTGTTCCAGTACTCGATCTTCTCCTATTTTCTTAGGAGGTGGTGATTTCTGGCATCTATTGGCGGTGGCTGGTATACTCTCCCTGAACGGGTAATTTGTTATATCCAAAGGGATGCTGGGTCTGATCCCTCTGAGATTTCTGACGACTCTGGCTCTTTCGACCAACTGAAAGTCTCAGGGGAGGTTTCTGTCATACAGATTGTCTCCTTGGGGAGGCCTCGGGGCTTCCATGTTTGTTTCTTCTTATCCTGGGTCCATCCTATCCCAGATTTTCTGGGATTGGTTTTGATTGTAAGTGGCTGTGAGATCCCCTGATTCACATTTCCTAAACCCTGCATGGGTAGGAAGTTCATCTTAGCCATCCATTGGTTGACTATCGGATTGAGGCCTGGGGCCACTTGAGCCTTTGTTGGCAACACAACGGGTGCCTTATAGGCTGGGTCATCTCGAATGAGTCCTACGAGATCAAAGCCTTCTTCATCAGTGGTCAAGGCGTTTATCCCCACTGGTGGAGCATGGTTGGGAAGGGGGTTGTTGGTAACATTGGGCCCGCCAAGTGCGGGGATGGTTCCGGCTTCAATGAGGTCCTGGATACGATGGCGAAGAGCCAAGCAGCGTTTCGTGTCATGGCCCACTGCTTGATGGTATGCACAGTTTTCATTCATTCTCCAGGTGCTGGAAATAGGGTTTGGTGGGGGGCGCCAGTTGAGTGGAGTGATTAGTCTGGCCTTTCTGAGTAGCTCCAGGCTTTTGACCAGGGTAGTGGGAAGGGTGCAGAAGTTTCTCCTTTTCTTGGCCTCGCTGTTCGAAGAGTCTCCTTGTGCAGGCCAACTCATCAGAGGGGCTTGTTGTGACTGTTGGAATGGGTTTTGTTGATATGGGTACGAGCTTAGTTGATTCACGGCTGGAGTGGCTGTCTTTCTCCCGATGTACGAGGCTTTCTTGGTATCAGTGTCTGCCTTCTTGGCCAATTCTTCCTATACTTGCGACCCCATGCTCAACAGGGCTCTGAAGTGTGGGAATACATGTTTTCCCATGCAACTCAGTACAGTTGGAGTGAAATTCTTCTGTATGATCTCCAACTGTTCTTCTTCATCGGGCCGTTTGGACATTTGGGAGGCCATCTCTCTCTAGCGTGTGACGAAATCGCTGAATGTAACAACCGTAGGGCAAATGTACCACATTTTATGACCGAGACGCGAGAGTGTGCTTGGGCCGTATCCGAATGTAGGAAATACTTCCACAATATTTTAGAGATGTTATTACATTCATCTTTTAAGTTGGAAAGGGTTATGTAGAGTACCCGAGTCGAAATTTGCAAAATCTCACATTTTAAACTTACCCGACAAACCGACCTTCAGTCATTCTAGATATCATAACTTTTTCATTTTAGATCCAAATGGAACCTAATTTATACCATTGGAAAGGTATTTCAATTTCCAAGAACTTTCGTGTTTTGCCCGGAACTCAATTCCCACTTCTTGTTGGTCAAAATAAGGTTACAAGATCAGTTGGTGGAAAAAACAAGGAATTCTGGGCATGAACAAAATTCCAGTACCATGGAGTCGACTCCATGGGTTTTAGGGAGTCGACTCCCCTTCACTGTAGCGGTCAAAAATGATATTTTTGACCTTGGACCCGATTTTTATACAACTCTCACACCATTTCCTCCTCCATTTCGTCTAAAGCTCAGGGAGAGAGTTGAGAGGAGTGTATGAGCATGGAGATGAGTTCATGAGTCTAATTTTATCTCCTCTTTCAACCCAAATCAAGGATCAAACACATAATCTCCATCATCTCCTTCCTTTCTTCACATCCACCAAACTAGGGCACAAAAGCTAACTATGGTATCTTGCGCCTCCGTCGTCTAGAGTTCGATTTGCGGCTCAAGTGGTGTAGGTTTGACGCTATCGAGGTAGGAACACTAGTATTAAAACCTATTTTAAGAGTTTATGCACCCAATCACCATTTTTATACAAATTTGGGGATTTTCTAGGTATACACCTATTGATGCGTATATATGCACTTTGAGCCTATAAATTATGAGGGAAATGGTTGTTTATTTCTTATAAAATGTAGTATATCATATTTCCTTAAGTATTTCTTCCATTTCCTTGATTTATGACAAACCCTTGTTCCTGGCCTCTAGCGCGCAGGTACTTATCAGTCCGTATAGTAAAGTAAACTTATGATACGCACTTTATATCACTTGATACTCATGAAATGGACTAATATACCTTTTTACATGATGTATATGATCTTATAATTGTGATTGGGAAAAATATGATTTTCCTTATACGGAGTTGTCAACACCGCTCGTACCAGGTAGATGGTTATTACCAGTAGCGTATAGCCTTAGTGGCTACGTGAGATTATTGTAGCGTATGCCTTTGTGGCTGCATGAGGTAGCGTATGCCTGTGTGGCTGCGTGAGGTAGCGTATGCCTGTGTGGCTGCATGAGGTAGCGTCTAGGTGGACCTGGTAGGTGGTCCCTGCCTTGGGCAGAAGAAACCGAGTGCCGGCTATCTCTGTACAGTAGATATGAAAAATCCTAGACGTGAGTATTATACATGGTTGATACGATGTAGGCCTGGTCGCGGTGTCTTGAGACTATGTATATATTACATTGTTTACATACTTATTTATGATTTATGTATACGGACTACTCACAAACTCACTTTATAAAGCCTCTCCTACATATACATGTTTTTCTCACAACTCCTATAGTTCCTACTGGGCCCGTTTGGCTCACAATTTTTCCTACACATGTACTTCTAAGGATGGGACGGGACGAGCTGATAAGGGAAAGGTCGACAAGTCTTAGTCTCCTCTGATACTGTAGTGTAAGGGCCTTTCACTACTGAAAGGCCATGTTATCTATCTTATTGTACCATAACCCAACTTCTATTAAGTAGCCATGTTTGTACTATCTATGTAGCCTGCTCGAGGTTATGGAGACTGTATTGTGTATGACTATTTTGTGACAGTTATGTATTGCTAATGTATGTATCTTGCGGACATTTACTGTTCTTTAATTTTATTCTTTTGGTTATTTTATAATGGGTTGGAAGAACATGTCTATGGTTGAATGTTAGCCTAATGTGGACAAGTGACTTACATTTTAGTTAACCGGTGCGCAACGGTACAGAGTAATCTGTAAGGCACGAGTTAACAGGAGGGGAAGCTACAGTTCTAGCATGTTCCCAGTTGATTTTGTTTTATGTACTAGACCTTTGCATATTTGTCTTCCACGCCAGAGTTATTTATCTTTTTACTCACTTCCGCCGTCGCGTACGGCTCCGTGATCAACCGTGTTCCGGAGGTTCTCCCTCCTAACGGAACTCGGGGCGTCACACTGAAGCTTTCTTTTTCGCCTTGCTTGGCCATTTCCAGGTGTTTACGGGTAATTTCTAAATCCTCGTTGGACCCGCACTTGGTCATGAACTCGTTGACGATATCTCCCCACGATTTTGTGTGGTGTCTCTCTAAATCGAAGAACCATCTCAAGGTGGCCCCCGTGAGAGTCATGTGGAAGGCTTGAGCCAACTCCGGCTCTCCACAGCTGGATACTTGCATGGATCTAATGTAGGATTGAAGATGGGTTTTAGGAGGTGTGGTTTCTGTAAATTTGGTGATGGAAGGGAGTTTGAATCCTTGGGGTAATCTTGCTTCCGGGTAGAGGGAGAAGGCATTCATATCAGTAATCTCGTCTACCCCTTTTATCAGAGAAATCCCCCTTTGCAGAACCTTCATCTGGTCTTTTAGTTTCTTCATTTCTTCGCTTTCTCTTGACACCTCGTCGGGCTATTCCCGAGCTATAACCGATTCTGTATACACTGTCCGAAGTCGGTTGATGTCTAGGTATTCATTAGGAGGGGCTACTAGGGCCGGTGGTGGAGTGGGTCTTGCGCGGACTTGTGGCCATGGTATGTATTGGGGATCAAGGCCTTGCTGTGGTTGCGGCCAGATGATGGGTGGCTCTTGTTGTTGGTAAGTAGGGCCTGAATCCGGGGCCCATTGGTTCTGATTGTTGGGATTGGTCTGAACGGGAC
This sequence comes from Lonicera japonica, assembly GCA_021464415.1. Lineage (NCBI taxonomy): Eukaryota > Viridiplantae > Streptophyta > Magnoliopsida > Dipsacales > Caprifoliaceae > Lonicera > Lonicera japonica. The sequence goes on along the minus strand of CM038471.1, from coordinate 9,069,653 downwards.
CGGCCACTACAGGGCCCGTTTGGGGTGGATTGGTTCTTTGAACTGGGGGAAGTATTTGCGTGACTGCCCTTGATCTCGATTATGTGGTAGCCGTTTAAACCCCGGTGGTGCGGCCCGTCCGGCTGACAACTCTTCTACTCGAACTCTGGTACTCTGTTGCTCGTTCGTGAGGTTTGCTAGATTCATGCTGACAGTCATTAGCAAACGATGCATCTCGGCTAAAGTTGGCTGAGGTGCAGACGCCTCGGCTAGGCTCTGATCTGTCTCTTGATTCTCGCATCCATCGGCCATTTCGGGTGTGCTTGGTCTTACTAGTCTTCCGGTATGATCTCGACCTGCCCAACCTTCCAGTCTGTCATTGTTTTTGCGGCTGCAGACGAAACCACGTGGCGAAGATGAAGGAAGACTACGATGCGACTCAATTTTTGCCAAAAGAACCACTAAAAATTGCCGAGAAAAGACTCGGGTTTTAAAAAGATGTTGTAAAGTAAGCCGTAAGGTGGTACATCCCCTACGACTGTTTGACAAGTGCTTTAGCTGACTCAATCTTACATGCAGCGCAGGTGTACGAACGGTTAAGGTTTCAGGCTCCCTCCTATTTGGCAAGACCTTGCGATATACCCAGGGGCGGGTACGTGCAAGAGCCTTTTGATATACTTCTCGGGTACGTGAGTGTTCTCGTCACTCGATATACCTCGGGGGTGTACTTGGCCAAGGAGAGTGGAAGTAAATGCTTTTGGTTTATGTTGGCCCAAGCAAGCCAACTCCCTACTCACTTATAATACTTTCGAGGGTTTGGGGTAAATTCACACTCGTAGAACCAATGCATGATTTGTGAAAGTGCGTGTAAAGCTCGAAAGGTTGGTTTCACAAATATCATTATCTTTATTACGTATTTTTGAAAAACTCCCATTTTTTTAGAAAAAGGTTTCTTCTCAAACAATCAACACAAGTAGGGAAAGCAGTAAAAGTAGATATTCAACAAATAAACAAAAGTCCACTTATAAGAGTCTAGTTTTCTAACAGCCCCCAGCAGAGTCGCCACTGTGAGAATCCGCAAATGCGACCCCCGGGTCTCGTCCCCGTTTGTTGGGCGTCTGAAACATCGAAACAGATTCCATCGTTCCATTTGCTGGAGTATTTTTGTTGATTCATATCTCGTGTCCCTATGTTCTATTTCTAGATGCAAAAGGGTTTGTTCAGAGTCGCCAATACGTTTTACGAGAAAACGGATAAAACAGTTGTGTAAGAAAAAAGCCTATAGATAAGCCTTTCTTTACACGTTTGTCTACGAAACTAGGATTCTATAGGGTTCGAAAACTATATTACGGTTTGGGAAGGTGTTAAGCACCCATTCCACCCTTTCAGTCTCTAGTGGCCTTTTATATGTTTATTCATTGTTGAAAAAAACTTGGATGCTTTTACTGACAGTTTACTACTTTCTAAGTGAAAACCCTAATTTGGGAAAACGGGAAAAATGATGAAAATCTTTGTGTTCCGAGATCCAGTGTTTAGTTTTGAGAAATGCAAATACAAGTGATAAGAGTTGTTTTACTTTAGAGGGAGTTTGACCGTGTTATTTCTCAGATAACAACGATTTTCTCGGGTTTTGACTTGTTTTGGAAAAAAACTTGGATCTTGTATCGGAACTAATTCAATATGGAATTAGAACTCTCAAGGGGAGTTCTACCAGACGTATCATAATCTATGAAACATATAGGATATACCGGGTTTTTAATTCCGAAGTAAGTTTTGAAAACAAGATTTTATCTGGATGGTAATATACTTACTCTTCTGGTTTTGCAAACAATTTTATCAAGGTCTTTTGTTTCGAAAACGGTAGACTATTTGTAACTTGGCAATAAGTTTATTTACATAAAACATGGACAGAACAACAGAAGTAAAACAAGTACACAAATATCTAATTTAAATACTAGAAGGGATTCTCTTTACCTTCCCGACGAGAATAATAATAAGAAAGAAAATATAATACGGCAGAGAGATCTTCGGCGATGATAATCTTTTCCTTCTTCAGATATTTCTAAGAATTCGATTCCAGAGATAGGACACGTCGAGTGTCGAGAGTAGATTCGATAATTCTTCAGAAATAAGACGAGAATCGAGAATGCTTGATGAAAAACTAGAAAATCAGATATAAGCCAATAATTTTTCAATCCCAAGTTGCTGTCCTCAACCCTTGGGGGTGTTGGCCTATTTATACTGCTCGGGAGCGATTGTCGCGCAACACTTCTCCAAAAGGGGCATATGTCGCGCGACAATGTGTCCACTGTCGCACGACAAATGGCTGAAGTGATGTTTCTGACAGACTGATTTGTCAGAGAGTGGATGGTCGGGGTCAGAGGGGTTTGTCGCGTGACATAGAGGTGATTGGCGCGCAACATATCAGTGATTGTCGCGCGACATATTGATATGTCTTGCGACAATCCCACTTAAAAATATGTTTGTTGGCCAACAAATCCTTTCGGGGTAGTTTCGGGTGCTCGGGTGGGTCCCGGACCCAAAAACAGTAGTTCTCGAAGGTCGTTAGGGTTCTTGCGGGGGTCACGGATCGGGGTGTCTACACCTTCTTTTATACTTTTCCCATTTCATCCGCCCAATCTGAATTGCAATACGCTTTTATTTTGAAGTCATTGGATGACGAGAAAATGATTCCTTGTCCTGGAGCATTTTTAAGATAATGTACCACTCGAAGTGCGGCTTCCATGTGAATTTTGGTTGGTTCATGCATCAATCGACTAAAAACATGTACGGTATAGGTAATATCGGGCCGTGAAACTGTCAAATAGATTAGTCGCCTAATTAATCTACTATAACAGCCATGGTCCTTGAGTAGTTCACCTTTATCTGATAATTTCAGCCCTTTGTCCATAGGCATATCAACAGGAGCCGCACCCAATAACCCTGCATCTTTAATAATTTCCTAGGCATATTTTTGTTGGAAATAAAAATCCCACATTTTGAAGAAGCAATCTCGATGCCAAGGGCATATTTTAAGTTACCAAGATCTTTAATATGGAATTTTCCATGTAGATATTTTTTAGCTTCTTCGATGCTTTTAGGATCATTACCAGTGATTACAATATCATCAACATATATTAAGAGAACTGTAAATGACTGGCCTCATCGTTCAGTAAATAGCGAATAATCAGCTCGGGACTATGTATAATCAACAGCATGGATAGCTTCTGTAAACTCGGCAAACCATTGGCAAGAGGCTTGCTTGAGACCGTAGAGAGATTTTTGGAGGCGACATACTAAGTGTTCCTCTCCCTGTTGTCGAAGCTTAGGTGACAGGGACATATAAATCTCTTCATGAAGGTCGTCATGAAGGAAGGCGTTATTGACATCCATGTGATTGAGGGACCATCCACGGGCAGCGGTTAGGGCGAGCAAGCAACGGACAATGACAATTTTCACTGTAAGAGAAAAGTTGTTATAGTAGTCAACGCTTTCTAACTGAGTAAAACCTTTGGCGATCAAGCGGGCTTTATATCATTTAATGGATCCGTTGACACGGCGTTTGATTTTATACACCCAATGACATCCAATGGGTGTCTTTCCCGCAGGTAGTGGTGTAAGAGACCAGGTCCCATTAGCTTGAGAAACCTGTAAGTCAGAATTTATAGTGGCTTGCCATTCAGGATGAGCAGTGGCCTCAAAATAAGAGGTCACTTCCGTATTAGAGCTAATCTGTGAAACAAAAGACTAATAGGCAGGGGTATAACGATGATATGAAATATAATGAGATAAGGGATAACGAGTAACTTTGGCAGGACCTAGAGACAAGGTTAATGAGTGGTCATAGTAAACCGCAGAGCAAACGTAATCACTCAACTTGGCTAGTGGGCTGCTGTGACGGCCAGAGCGACGAGGAGGAGGGGCGTTAGGGTTTGTAAGGGCTGTCGCATTGGCAGAGGGTTGGTCGGCGGAGGTAGTCAACGGCGCCGTAGGTGGAGGCGCGGTCGGCTGCGTTAGGGCGAGGATAGGTGGTGGAGCGACTAGCGCTAGTGGTGAGTGCATGGCAAGTGGCGGCACAGAAGTAGGGACTGTGCTGGTGGATTTTGGACGTCGTTAGTATGTCTGGAGAATGAGAGGTTGGGCGATGTAGTAGTAGTGGGTGGTGAATGCGGTATTGGATCAAAAGACAGATCCATAGGTAAGGGAATAGGGCTAGTGGAGCGGGTTTGGCCTAGAGAAGGGAAGGATATTGTGGGCTTGGTGTCATATGGACAAATGTTTTCAAAAAAATTGACATCCTTACTATTAAAAGTTTTTTTGGTAGATAAATTATAAAGTTTGTAACCCTTTTTCCCAAGTAGGTAGCCGATAAAAATGGATAGAATGGCGCGGGAGTCGAATTTATGTATGGGGTGAACATTGGTGGCATATGTTAAACAACCAAAAATACGAAGGTGAGAATATGTGGGAGGTTTTGAATACAGATGTTCATATAGGGTTTTATATGCAAGAAGTGGTGAAGGTAAGCGATTAATAATATGTACGGCAGTGAGAGCACATTTTCCCCAAAATTGATGAGGTAAATTAGCATGGAATTTCAAAGCTCTCGCTATTTGCAAAATATGTCGATGTTTATATTCTACAACACCATTTTGTTAGGGCGTGTAAACACAAAAGTGTTGGAAATTAGTACCATTATCATTGAAAAATGAGCGAAGCTATAAAAGTTCACTTCCATTATCATTGTGAAAAGTTTTAATGCCTAAGTTAATTTGAGAGAGAGCATAACTAAAGAAATGTTTTAAAAGTGGTTGTGTTTCACTTTTGTGGTGCATTAAAAAAATTCATGTAAAACGTGGATAATCATCGGCAATAGTAAGGAAATAGTGAGAGCCTGTGAGAGAAGAGTGGCGGTATGGATCAAAATATAACAATGTATTATTTCAAAAGAATTAAAAGTAGAAATAGTACTCGAAGAAAAGGAAAAACAGCTTTGTTTGGCGAAAGGGCATATAGGGCTAACATTATTAGGAGTAACGAAAAAATGTAAAAAATTCTTAGCAATAAAACTTAAACAAGGGGATGAAGTATGGCCAAGGCAGCGATGCCAAAGATCGGTGGAGGTGGTGAGATTGCATCGACGTTGGTGAGAAGACGAGGAACTGGTGATGGATGGTGATCTTGTTGCTATTCTTGTTAAATAATATAAGCCATCGAGCTGTTTACCCAAACCAATCATCTTCCTTGTTGCCAGATCCTGCAAAATGCACCAATGAGGGTAGAAGGTTATCAAACAATTTAGACTATATGTTAAACTGTAATGACCCGGTCACCCCTCAGTACGATATTGTCCGCTCTGGGCCGCGTCCAGCCAGGCCTCAGCCCCGGACCATCACCTTCCCACACGGTTTTGTTTCTGGGAGCTCACGACCAGCTTCCCACGGGGTAACCCATCCTAGGTTTTCTTTGGCTGCCTACTCGCTTAACTTTGGAGTTCTGATGGGATCCGAAGCCAGTGAGCCCCCAAAAGGCCTCGTACTTAATTAGGGACCAACTCCTACTTATATGGGTCTCAAGGAATCCCCCACTTTCCTATGTAGGATGTTTCATCCTTCCCCCCTTGGGGAACCGACGCCCTCGTCGCACACCGTCCTCTGTGGGGTTCGCTCTGATACCATTTATAACGACCCAGTCCCACCTTATTACGATATTGTCCGCTCTGGGCAACGTCTAGCCAGGCCTCAGCCCTAAACCATCACTTTCCCTCAGGGCTTTGTTTTTGGGAGTTCACGACCAGCTTCCCAGGGGTCACCAATCCTGCGATTTCTCTGGCCACCTACTCACTTAACTTTGGAGTTCTGATGGGATCCGAAGCCGACGCCCTCGTCCGCACACCGTACTCTGTGGGATCTGCTCTGATACTATTTGTAAAGACCCGGTCCCACCTCAATATGATATTGTCCGCTCTGGGCAGCGTCCAGCCATGCCTCAGCCCCGGACCATCACCTTCCCTCACGGCTTTGTTTCTGGGAGCTCACGACCATCTTTCCAGGGGGTCACCCATCCTGGGATTTCTTTGGCTGCCTACTCGCTTAACTTTGGAGTTCTGATGGGATCTGAAGCCAGTGAGCCCCCAAAAGGCCTCATACTTAATTAAAGACGAACTCCTATTTATATAGGTCTCAACGAATCCCCCATTTTCCGATGTGGGATGTTTCATCGTATGTAAATCCCACATCGAAAAGTGGGGGAAACATTGAGACCCGTATATGGGGCGGCTTGGCACTAACTAGTACGACGCATTTTGATGGGGGGGGGGGGTTAGCCCTGCCAAGAACAAAACCGTGAGGGGGTAGATGGACTGGCCCTAAGGGGTTGCAGGTCGCACTCACCCAAAGCGAACAATATCGTACTACGGTGTGCTGGGTAGTTACAAAATGGTATCAGAGCAGACCCCAGAGAGTACGGTGTGTCGACAAGGGCGTCGGTCCCCTTAAGGGGGGAGGATGTAAATCCCACATCGGAAAGTGGGGGAAACATTGAGACCCGTATATGGGGCAGCTTGGCACTAACTAGTACGACGCATTTTGGGGGAGTTAACCCTGCCAAGAACAAAACCATGAGGGGGTAGATGGACTGGCCCTGAGGGGTTGCATGTCGCACTCGCCAAAAGCGGACAATATAGTACTACGGTGTGCCGGGTCGTTACATAAACAACTGACATAAATTAAATTGATTTTGAAAGTGGGTACGGATAATACATCATGAAGATAAAAAGTCGAATTTAATGGAAAAGACTCCTTAGAAACAATTTTAGCGCTTTCGCCACTAGGTAAAGAAACGATGGTAATGATATATTTTTATTTTTCTTATATAAAGTGAAAGATGGGAGAATATGGTCGATCGCTCTGCTATCAATAATCCACTGGCGGAAGGGTTTGGTTTACTTACGACATTGGCTTTTGGACTAGGCGGCTCATGTTGTTTGTCGAGGAGTGAAAGGAGTTGTTGAAGTTGGTTCTCGAAAAGAGAAACGGATGGCTCGGAATTGGCAACATTATTAATAGTTTTATTAAAATGATTTCGTTTTGGGCTTGAATTAATTGAATTATTGCCTGTCTTAGGATGGTCCGCTAGGTAACCATGGAGCTTGTAACAAGCTTGGATCAAATGACCCATTTGATTACAGTGGGTACAGTGAGGCCGCCTCCTTTCTGAATTATTGCGTCTTATAGTTGTATGCTCAAAATTTTCAACACCAAAATTAGGACCAAAAAAATTGGAATGCTCTCCAGTATGTCACTCGTAATTGATAGGCGATTGGAATTCACAGGGAGCAACTTGATCACGTTGGTTTGAGCGACGGCTAGGATTTGCGGCAGATTGGCGAATGGCCATGGCAGCAGCACTGGCGGGTTTCGGTTAGGGCTGTTCGCGCACCATGGAGCTACTGTTTTTCTTCTTGCACAATAAAGGCGAAAGCTAGGCGAACGGTAGGAAGAGAACTCGTGAGAAGGATCTGACCTCACACGGCCTGATAGGTTTCATCCAAACCCATTAGAAATTGCATTAATTTTTGTTGATCGGTGTGAGTACCTTGAGTTGGATCGAGAATAGCGAGTTCATCCCAAAAGCCCTTCAATTTGCTGTTGTAAGCTGAGACAGAGAGCTGATTTTGGCGAAAAGAGGCGATATCTCGTTGAATTTCGAAGATGCGAGGGGCATTCTTTTGTAAGTACCGTTCTCGGAGGTCCTCCCACACCTCATGAGCAGTAGGATAATAAATAACACTATTGGCAATTTCCGGATCAAGAGTGTTGAGGAGCCAAGAATGAACCATATCATTACACCGACACCAACTTGAATGAGTATTTGGGTTCGTCTCTTTGTTGGGTCGGTGATGAAGCCATAGATGAATCCAAGCTTATTTTTAGAATTTAATGCGAGGGTCATGGCTCTCTTCTAGCTAGAATAGTTATTGTCGTTTAAGGTTTTGGAGGGAAGAACCAAACTGGGATTGTCAGAATGGTGATGAAAATAGGGATCTGAAAAATCATCCATGATGAAGAGAGGATGCTACATGAGACAAATAAAGTGTAGGCAACAAAAGGATGATGATCGGGATCTTTTAGAAGACTCCATCTGATGCCATGTAAATGGGACAATGAAAAAGACAAAGAAGAGAAATTGAGAAATCTAAGAATTGTATTTCATTCAACTACAAACTCGGGTATATATACAATGTACATGAACCAAAAATAACTATGTCAACTGAATACTAAATATAGGCTAAACTCTAACTAAAGACTAAAAATAGGTGAAGCTAAAAATATACAATTGTTAAAAAGATAGATACAAATCCTAAATATGCAACTTAGGATATTTTCTTAACATGGTGCTGCCTTGTTTGGAGGAATGTTTGACAAGGCTGCCATATCTAGAAAGAGACTTAGCGGTAATTATCTGTATGTATTTATATTTTCTTTTATTGAAATTATTTTTAGATTATACAGACTTACTCTAATTTTTTGTAAATGCGTACTTGGAACAATAATTAGCAGGATTTTCCTCAATAAATATGGTGATTTCACCCCTTTTATTGCAGTTGCTATTTGCTTTGTGAAGAAAATGATTTGAACTTGTTTTCTTTTCAAGGCCTCTGTGGAGTGAATCTCGTCTAGGAAATTTAATTTTTGGATTGCAGCAGAAGTAGAATATTAAACAAGTTAAATCAATACTGCAGTAAAAATGCACTTGTTAATTGGGCTTTCAGTACTCTAATTGGATAATTTGGGTGTTTGATAGCAACCCTCTGTTGCTATGTACCGGTTTTTTGTTTTGTTTTGTTTTGTTTTCTTTTTTCTGTTCCTTGGTATTATTAATTACATAGATTTCCTTTTGTTTTGCCTGTTGATTTACAGTTGCAAAGGAAACCATGGATTTGTGTTTTGGACTTTTGTCTAAATTCTTTGGATTATTACTTTCGTGATTTAGTTTTTTACAGTTGAGAAGGAGAACACTCTAAGGTGGTTTATGGATTTGTTCATCAATTCTCTTTCAAATAGTATAATGTAAAAGCAACAAAATTTATTCCTGGAATATGACTAGGTGTTGTTTAATAAAATGTTGAAATTAAAATCAGTAGCTAAAACTAATAAACTGGAAGTCGGAGTGAATAACAAAGTGAGCATTATATATGCTTTTCTTTCACTGTCTTTGTCAAGTGTTAACTCCATATCTCCCTTTTCCTTTGGTGGTATTTTTTTTTGGTATGTTGTTTTCTAGGTTTAGAGGATTCGTTAGTGGTGGTACGGGTAGTGGAGGGGGATGGTGGTGGTGGTTTGGTCTTTCACTTTTTGGGCTTGTTTGGTTGGTGAGATGAACACTACATGAGGGGATTTAGGCAACGTATTACCTACGTCTCCTAAGATATGTTTTCCGTTGCCTTAATTTAGGCGACGTAAACTACGTCGCCTAAGATACTTCGCCTAATTTTAGTCGCCCCAGGTATTAGGGGACATATTATTTTACTCCGTCGTCGTAGTGGATACTTAGGCCACGATGATGTTATCATCCGTCGTAAGAGAATGTACTCCTAAGCCACGTATCTTTTTTGTTCCATCGTAGAATTTTTTTCTCTTAGGCCACGTATTTGTTATCCTCCATCGTAAAAAAGGTAATAATAGGCGACGTATCCTTTTATCCTCTGTCGTAGAAAAGAAACATTTAGGCCACATAGGTGTTATGATCTGTCGCCTAAGAGGGACACCTATATGACCTTCGAATTATCTTACGTCTGCTAAGTATGAATTTTAGGACACGAGGATATTTTTCTTCGTCGTCTAAATTGTAAATCTAGGCAATGTTGGTATTTTTACTTGGTCTCCTAAGATGTAAATCTAGGCCACTTAGTTATTATCCTCGGTCTCAGAAGATGTATACCTAAGCTATGAATGTATTATCCTTAGTCCCCGAAGAATTACATTAGGCCACCTACGTATTATAGTAGGTCACCTAAGTTGAAGTTTAAGCCACCTACCTACATCGCCTAAAGTGTAGTTACAAATAAAAAAAAATTCAACGTGGCCTGTAATTAAGAGTACTGGTGCCAATAATCCAAGTTTCTGGGCATCTAGATTATTGGGGCCAGTAATCCAAGATTATGGGCATCTAAATTACTGGGGCCAGTAATCCAAGTTTATGGGCATCTAGATTACTGGTTCCAGTAATCCAAGTTTCTGGGCATCTGGATTACTAGGGCCAGTAATCCATGTTTCTGGGCATCTGGAGGCATCTAGATTACTGGTGCCAGTAATCATGATTACTGGGGCCAGTAATCCAAATTTCTGGGCATCTAGATTAATCATAGCTTTTGTGTGCAGCAGCACGACCGCACCTACGCATATATATACAGCCGCACCAGCAATATTCAATAACAAATTCAACCTACCCAATTTATCATTGAATAAATATATGTCTAATAAACTATCAAAATTTATTCAATTCCATTTAATAAATTATGTTCAAATATAAATTCTTCTAACACTAAATAAAACGTAAGGGGGAGGAGCCATCCGAGGGAGGAATTGGCGGTTGAATCCCGGCCGCTCTGAACACATACTCTATTTGAGCTTGCAACTTGCGCTCAAAGTCTACCATCTCCCTCTCTCGGTCGGCCCTCTCCCTCTGAAGTTGCTCGTTTATCGCAGTTTGATTTTTCCTAAGCTGGGCAACCTCAGCCACAAGCTCCATAGATGTGTCGCTATCCGTCTGCGATAATGGGCCTCTCTTCCGCGGAAGCTTTACGGAGCCGCTCCCTAAGCCCCTCACCTTCGTCCCTCTCGAAGGACCCACTGCTCTCTCAAGGATAGAGACCTAGGTCTCGTAAGAGAGGACCAAGGCCGGGGTGCTGGCCGGCAACGTATCGTCCGACGCTTCATCGATCGGAGGCAGATAGGCCATCATCTTCTCCACCTCACGGACTGAATGGTTGCCTGCAAATAACAATAAGTGTTGTATAAAAAAACAATTCTTGTGCTAACTAAATAATAATACTATGAAAAAAAATAATTAAAATGGTGTATAAAAAAGATTTACCGCGTGGTCGGGGTTATATTTCTTGTACACCTCGACATAAGTAGTGAGGTGAGGCGCCTGGTCTCCCTTCTACTTCAGGTCATGAGCCCGAAGGACAAAGGCCTGACCCCCCCCCCCCACTGTGGGCCTTCTTATTCTCGGAGGCCCGGATTTGGGTCATCTGCATGCCCAATTCTTGTAAAAACAGTTGTATTTATTTAAGCATTTATAAACATATATATTAAATGACACAACAATAAAAAAATAAGATAAATGAAAAAATTATATGAAAATCCTCGACCTTGAAGTGGTTGCATAACCACTGCCACTGGTCCGGGCGATGAATGAACTCCACTGGAATGGGAGCATCTGTAACACCCCGTGTTCTTTTTCCCGTGTTAATCTTCTCTTAAGCCCGATAAGGCTTAAACTCTGTTAAAGCGCGAGCATTGGGTTCCAAGCTCTTTGCATTCGACCCGATACTTCTAACATGTCAATTTAGGTATATTAAGTTTGAGGGATCAATCGTTACGTTATTCGATTGGTTCGGATTGAAATCGAGGCGACAATCGCGTGTTTCGTCTTTTCGAGATTCATCAATTTTTGGCCAACTTTGAGAGGCCATAACTTCTTCATACAATATCCAATCGACTCTCCGTTTTTGGCCACGTCTTCATTTCTTTTCCCTCTACAACTTTCATGCTTGGGCCGAGTCGAGATTCGACCGTTTCGAGGTCCGTTTCGAGCTCAGAAAGTCATTTTCTGTTGCAGTGACTTCCATGATCGATCATGATCCTCCAGAGGAGTTCCAGAAGGGTTCATGATCAATCATGGGGGACCCATGATCGATCATGGTTCACCAGTAAGTCGGTTTTGAGCGTATTTGACCTGTTTTTAAGCCATTTAACACCCCCAAACTCTCCATTTTTCGAACACAACATCTAGGGGAGTGAGGGAGAGACTTGAGGGAGATCTTGAGAGAGAGAGAGAGACTAGATATTCCATACATCTTTCATTCTTTCCAAGATTTGAGTTTCAAAACACCTTATCTGTCACTATTCATCGTCTTCCACCTTCGTCTTCGCGCGTGGAGCTAAGAGGCGAGCTTGGGTTTTTGTTATACGATGTCTACGCATCTTCAACACCTCGATTGAGCTTCAATTAGGTGGGAACACTAGTATAAAACTTCTTTTACAAAACTTTGCTTGTTGTATTGGCGATTTGTATCCAAATTAGGGATTGTCTACAAAAACCCTAGGTTGTATGCATGTTCATGGGGTTGGGCTAGACTAATCTTCGATTGGCGTTAGATATTGATGGGTTCTTACATCTGTTACATATTTTGAGTATTTAATCCATGTTTTGACTTATATATGATATGATTCATCAAGACCCATCTCATACATACATGTTAAGCCTAGAAATTTCGGGATTTTGGGATTTAAGCGTGTTTGATGGTTGATTAGAGGTATTAAAGTTATAAATATTTACTTCTGCTAATAGAAAAGATTGTAGGATACCTTCTATGATGCTTACCCCAAGAACCCGTTTGGGCGTAATGTAATACAACGACTCTTGAGTCTAGAGCATCGTACGATACATGGTAGGTACTAGTAACACGAATATGATCTAAATACCATATAATAGTGTAGTAAACAGGCATTGGCGGGGCATGGGTTGCCATATCCATACATACACACATAGTCTAGTATGCCATATAAACACCGGTTGAACTAGAACCACAATAATCAATGCTTGGCTGGCTAGAATAACACGAGAATCCTCATAAGTGGTATACGGTCTTGGTTTTATATACTTGATACGTTAGACATTGGGAAATGTCGAATATGACATAATTGCCTATAAGGCCATGGAATGCAAACATGATAGGGATGCTATCGATAACGATGATTATGTAATGATGACAATTGTGTGATTATATATATACATATTGTTAGTCATACGTGTGATAGATGATTGATGATTGTATACACTACTATGTGAGGAATCGAGATATTCCTGTTGTTACGATCACACGAATGGGCTGGATATGATGACTTACCGAGCACCGGGTAGCTCCCCGTGACTCGAAGGAGGGCCGCCTATTGCCGCCCGTGGGTGAAAAGGTCCTAAACCGTGCACGGGGAAAATGAAGTCGGTGACTCCACCGGTGGTTGTGTGTGTCCACAAAGGAGAGCCCACTCTAGGTATCTTGCCTACCAAGAGGACTAAGTGTTCTCGGTTAGATGAGTTTTCCCGGCAAGCAGAGCAGGTCCTGTGTGCCACTACATTTCCAATGGTGAGTTTCCCGAGAAGTAGTTGGGCTACTAATGGTCATTACCCTGCTAGGGTATCGCCTGGTGTAGTTCTTTCCAAAGTGTCAAGATGGCTTGTATGAGGTGTTCTCCTCGTTAACTATTCGGAGTGTCATTCCCGGGAAAATGTCTTGAGGGTTATCTCCGAATGACCTACTTAGAGAACCAAGTCCCTGAGCCACTCCCCACTCAGAGGAGACATGGACAAGAGCCTCGGAGTCTTCAGGATCCGTTGTTCTAGGCCTGGACTGACCGCAGAGTGAAACTGAGGCATTATGCTGGAGACGTGATACGAGAGCTATTGTGAGATTGTTGATTATGTTATTGCTATTGTATCCTATCGTATCATGTCTCGTATAAATTTATGTATGTTACCTTGGTTATGATATAAATGATGTAGAGACATAGGCGAACAATATTAGATAGACAGAGTACACATAGAGAACTATCGAGCCTTTCATAATGTATTATATATATAAAGTGGAAAGTGGTGATAACTGTGAGCCTTGGATATAGAATATAGGCATGGGAGTAAATGTGATTCACGAGACTTGATAGCCGGATCATAATAATTGAAGGGGAAATCATAACTAATGAAATAGCCTACTGAGAGAACGCCGTAATATGACGCTTAGACGAATGATCTTAAGCTAAAAGCCTATTAGCTGGCCAAGTGTACGATTCATAATAAATTATAATTAAAGTGGAAACAACCAATACTTGGCCTATAGTTATTGACTTTCGATGTAGGCACGGGTAGCCGATACAAGCTATAGAACTGATCCACTAAGGCGTGACGAGCCTTAGGAAGCTAGTATTAGTACAAGATGACCTTGGACTGACGATTCCTTAGTAATGAGGGAAAACGTGAGGGGTTCACTTATGGGATATTTACTATTGTGATCGGTTAGTTGGGTAGTTAGTATCTAGTGGCTAGGATGGGTATCCTAGTGTGTCAGTATGTATGTGAATGTAGGTTGCATTGCACTGCATGGTTTTTAAACCATTGCATATGAGTAAAACAAATATTTTCGATATGTATATAGTTCCCACTGAGCCCGGATTTGGCTCATTCCCTCCTTTCCCCAGTTTTGCAGGTCGGGCTTCAGGATTGTTGCTTGGTAATCGTCTGTAGAGCCTCTGGTGTCCATTACCTTTTGTAGTCCTTGAGTTAAGGACTAAGTTATATGTATAACCTTTTGAGTTTGTTGTATAATTATGTATAGACTTTAGTTTGATAAACAATTGACATTGTAAACTTGTATTGATGGTTTTCATATGTGGAGTTGATTTAAATGTGATTTGGTGTGATTCCACTTGTATGGAATGTGGTTTTAAATGTTACAAGAAGGTTTATTGATGAAATGAACTCCACATGCCAAAGTTTTCCAAATCCGGACTTCTTAAGATCATGCTTTTATTAAAGTAAAGTTTTTAAAAGTTGTGGATTGTTTCAATTTAAACCCGCCGTCGCGTACGGCACCATGATTAACCGAGTCCTGGAGGTGAAAATCTCGGAACGGGATTCGGGGCGTCACAGCATCGCCTTGCCCCTTCCAGTTCTTGTGGATCTTGTACTTCCAATCTTTAAAGCGATCTTCAGCCTTCTTCTGTATCCACGTGGCGAGTGCCTTATTAGTAGGATCGATGTCATAACTCTCATACAAACCAAATAGGAACTCAGGAAGAAACATTATTAAAAATAAAATTTAGTAAGGCAAAAAAAATTAAGTTAACTAGAATAAGAAACAAGTACTTACCGACAAGTAGTCGAAGAGCATTGTTCGTTCTGATATAGGCATTTCCCCAAATATCGGGTACAACATCGGCGCTCGGTCTTTTAAGAATGCCAACATGTCACTGAAGAGTCGAGAACGAACCTCCTTTGGCGGCCCAGAAACTGCATGGTCGTATGTCACACGGGACTTCCCCGACGTACGGACGATCGCCCCCGTCTTCTTCCTGGTGACGACTCCTCTCTTCTTGTTACAAGAGGAGGCCTGCCTACCTATAAATAAAAGCGTAGAAATTAATCAGTCAATCACAAAGAATAAGAATTGCAATTTATAATTAAAGAGATCTAAGGGTATATTACCTGATATGGTGGCCTCCGCTACAGCATGCCTGAAGCGAAAGCTGCGTACAGGGAGGCCGGCACCGGTGGTGCTGCCGGTGGTCGAATTTGTAGACGGGGTAGGGAGCACCAGCGGCAACGCCGGTGAGTGAGATGGCTGGGCAGAGGGCTGCTCGGCAGAGGGGTGGGCAGCAGAAGGCTGGGAGGAGGGCTGCTCGGTGGAGGACTGGGGGGCCACGCGCAACAAGGCATGCTGTAGCTCATCGTACTGCACCTCTGGGCACAACTTTTTCCTGGTCGGATACACTCTCGGAAGCATCCCTGACTTGAATCTTAAATCTCAAATTTCAATTTCAGTTTCAAATTTAGTTTCAATATCAGTTTTTGTAACACCCCGTATTTCAATAGGTGTATTTTTGTTAATTTAGTTAGCTATTTGTCCATTTCATTCGTGGACTTAGACAAGTCCGAATGTTCCCACACGTCAACTCTGGTGTTATAAAGTAAGGGTTTGATTTAATTTGTAACTATTTTGAGCAATTTGGTGCGTTCTTGTAAAATTTTGGCATATTCTTGAATATTCGATTTTTCTACTTTTCTTATATTCAGTTCATCGACCTAGGAAGGTCCAAATTGAGTTTAGTCTTTTCTAACACGTCACATTATAGTTATTAAACCTTCCAATAAAGTTTCATTAAATTCGGACCTCATTTAGGCATTTTTGAGTATTTAGTAGAATTAGATTATATCCTTAACGATTCATCAAATTCTCGTTTGTGATTCCGGAACTTTCAGACCTCCGAATTTAGTTCCGTCTTTTCCGACATATCATAAATATATGTTATAAGTAATCTGGAGCGTTTTGTCGCATTCGGAATTGAAATGAGCACTTCGGAGACATTTTTCGAAAACGAAATTTCTACTCGTCGGTTGGATTTTAGTCGACTTTGGAGACTCATAACTTCTTCATTAATTATCCAAATTCCACTACGTAAACTCCTTTAGTTTCATCTTATATTAGTCTACAACTTTTGTGTTTTGACCGAAAGCTAGTTCACGCTCCTCGATGGTCAAAACAGAGTGCGAAGTAAGCCCATTAACAATAATCAGTTTCTGCTGAATTTCGGCAGAACGCTGTCTTCGGTCAAATTCTGGTATTAATCTATAAATAATTTGGAGAAACTTCCTCTTGTGAAGTTGTATAACATTGAATTATCTTTCCGTTGATATAAAGATCATCCCAATCGGAGTTCCGAGCAGAGAGTTATGGCCAAAATACGAACAGTGCACTATAATACCTTTAGTCAAGTCGGGTTTGAACGGGTCAACCCGTTTTGTTTCGGCGTTGACAAGCTTTGACCATCTTCTTCACCCCTTCAAAACACCATTTCAGACCCCTGAGACCAGAGGTTATGCATATACACTTCTAGAGAGAGAAAGGGTGAGAAATGGATGATTTCTTGCCCAAATCAATGGTTTTCACACCGAAATCGCTCATTTCTCAAGTTTTTGGCGTGGTGAGTCTATTTCCTAGCTCGGTTTTCTCGATCGGTGGCTGTAGGTGGTCGTTTTGGAACTCTCCATTTCTGTCCAGAAGTGATTAAGGTGGGAACTTCCCCTCTTTTCTTCAATTCCTTGATTTAAATGGTTGATTGAGTAGTAATACTATACTTTCGGTACCAAAATCATATTTTCCCTTGCGTGTGTGTGGCTTAAACTTGTTAAATAAGATCTGAGCCTATATATGAGTATCATATATGCTGTAGTTGATGAATAAAAAGGCTGATCATAATACATGTTACGATACAAGTGTTACTTTGGGATTTTGGTACCGAAATGGTTTAATACACCACATGTATGTCTAATAATTGGGATTTTTGCACAAATTACCTTATTCCTTGAGTATACATAACTTTAAAATCATATTTAAATTTTTGGTTAAATATACATGAGGTGTTTTATGGTATTACTAGCCAATCTGGTATTACTCCTCTTACTAGTCTTCACTAAATGTTTAGAATTAATAAATTTGGTTAGTACAAGTGTGATGCATGGAGAAATATGAGATTTTGGATTATGTTTATTATTATTGATGGTTTTATTGTTGGCCATTTTTGGTATAATAATGGTTATATAAAAGAGAAGTGATATTCTACAAAATTATTTAGTGTTAAAGCAACAAAGGCTATTCTTATTGTTCTTGAAATTTTATAACACATGGATTGAAATATTGATATGATAAATATTGCCCTTAGTACAACTACTGCTTAGTTGTTTGTTGATGATATTGAGATGGTTGGAACCGGATAAGCACCGGTATAGAAATGCTTGAGTTATGTTATTGCACAGACCCATGGTAAAGATGGGGTGCCGAAAAATCTGGTTACCAGTGCACAGGCCCACGGAAAAGGTGGGGTGCGTTTGTGAGTATCTTATTCTGTCTAGTACCGGTATTAGGTCGAGGAGGAGGAGAAGGTGGATGGATGTTTATATAGCTATCGTGTGAGATACGTATTGATAATTAATAAAATTATATTGATGCTTTATGTATGGTTTTCTTATAAATTTGTATAAATTTGGAACTTTGTTAATAATTAAATTGTGAATTCTCTTATATTGCAGTACGATCATGCATTGCATTTTCCCTTTCCCTATAGTTCCCACTGGGCCATTTATGGCTCATTCCCTCATTTTTCTTTCAGGAACACATCATGTCTCGGGTAGAGGTCATCGAGCAGGTCCAAGTTCGTCCTAGAGTCTTCTCTGATGCCCCTATGGAATTAGTAGATGTAACTTCTAATTGAGTTGAGTAGTTGTACTATCTATGGATGTACAAGTTGTATTTATCGAATTTGGATTGTAATGGATTTGAGAAGTATTGTATATTTTCGCGTTGTTTATTATACAGGATGGATTTCTTAGTATTTACGAATACTTCATGCCGAATTTTTGTTGGATTCTCTACCTTTGATTAAATCTTCGATCGTATACTTTTATTTATCTGCTGTTAATTAAATGCAGCATCCGTTAACACCTGCTTAATTAGGCGGGTTGTTACAGTTGGTATCAGAGGATAGGTTCAAATTCCTTTCGCCGTGGGATATTGGGTAGATTAAGATCTTGTGTTTTCGTTCTGCCTTGACCTTTGGAATGTTTAGTTTTACTCTTAGTAGGCACAGGTGACTGATGAGTTATATTATAGTCAACCGCCGGCCAACGGATGACTATCCTATAAAGCGTTAGTTTACTGCAGCTAACTAGAGTTGAACACAAGCACCCATAATTGTTCTCTAGAGTTTTACATGAATCGTATTCTCTAAATACCTCCACTTTTGAAACTGAATTTGGGATTTTTGTAAGTATGAAGATTGTGGATTGACTTTTCTCATTTTAAGGCTTTTGTGTGATCACTCGAAATATTATTTGAGTTTAATTATGAATCTCATATTGTTTGATTCATTGGTTTTGTTTTTGAGATCTTGGATAGTCGTGGTATTGGGATCCTTTGGACCTCGGTAATTGGTGGAGAAACAAAATTAGTTGAAAACCTACAGCAATCTTTCTAGCATCCTTACCTTAAATTCTTGCATTGAATTTCCTACTTTGTACTCGATGACTTAAATACCACTGATTCGAATTTTGTTTTAGTAAGTCATCTTAGGGTTGTATGTTATTCTCGTGAATTTTGGTAAAAGCACGTATTTAGAATGACCGATCTTGGCTCTATTACTTCAAGACCTTCGAATTACATTCCCTCTTTTCCGAAAAGTTGTGATAAGTCATTGGATTCATCTTGGAGTGTTTCTTAGCATATGAACTCTAAACGAGCATTTTTAGTATGTTTTCTGAAAAACACCAAATTTGGTCCAGGCTTGGTGTCGAATCGGTCCACTAAATTTTTTTTTCTGCCATACTTCAGAGCTGGACCAGTCTTCCTTTTTCTCCATATCGGTTTGTCGTATATACGCTTGGCTTTGGTTTTAACTCTTGTGTAACCTCATACGTGGGTGAGTGAACGCTTGAAAAATAAATGGTAATTTTATTCTAATGTTTTAAAAGTTCTTCCGGTGTTACTTGTTGGCTAGTATTACATGCAAAACTAAAGAAATATTTGCCCAGAAAACTATAGGATCTTGATGGGAAATACGAGACAAATTATTTAAGGATATGACAAGTTACGCATGTAATACTAAGATGATTCCATAGTCTTCAACATACATGTGTTATATAGAATTTTTAAACTATACCAAATGTTTTGAAACCTTGGGATATTCACAAAGTGTTTCTGAAACTACAGTGGGATGACAATATATAATACTTTAGTGGTTGCCTTCAACATTAATACCGGAAGCTGATGTTTGGACGCATGACTACAGCGTGTTATTATTTCAAGGCTTTTCTCTACCTTATGTATTTAAAAGTATATTTTACTGTCTATCAGGAAGTTTACTTCAAAAAAATTTGTGGTCCAAAGAAGGATTTTCCCAAGGTATCTTTTGAAGCAGTAATGTATTTTAAAAGGAAAGTTTGGAGATTTAGGTATAATGCTTTAAGTGTGGATTGAGATTTGGTTTAAAGTCCATTATATTGAGTCAAAATTCGTTTGTTTTCTTCATTAAGTTCGCCTGATTCTTTAAGCATATAAATTTCGTAATGCTTGTTGCAGAGACTCTTCCTAAAAATTTGATTTTTGATCCTTGGGGTTACCTCTTTTATAATTTTCTCAAGCTTTTAAAAGGCTTATTCTCTTGCAGAATATTGATTGGTATATTGATCAATTGTACCTTCCAGCATATTCTATTATTGGTTAAGTAATTGGGTAGCCTTAGCATTTAAGAAAATTCTTGATGAACAATTTCTCTTTGTTTCTGGAACAGTGTCACCAATTTATAGTAAGTTCCTTCTAATCAGCGGTGCGATTTTAGTAGACTACTTCTTGTATATGGGAATATTCATTCATCATAAAGCGTGTAATGTTTCAGGTTTAGTTAAGTAGTTGTTTTCCAATGGTGTACAGTCTACTCTCATAATAGTTTTTCTTTTGGGTTTAGACATTCTAGTTATGTTTATTGTGGCCAACCTTGTATTTTGAGAGGGGACATAAAATGATTTTCATGTTGAGTACTTGGCATTCTGATCAGCCACTTGTAATCCTTTTTTAGCAAGAAGTTTTGGGTAACCTTTTTCTTTATAGTCCATCCATCTCGGAAGATTATCTGGTGTACTTATCTGAGATTGAAATTGGGCCATGGTTTAGCTCTTGTCAACTCTGACTTCTCTGTCTTACTATTGGAGAATATCATTGGTCGTTGAGGTTCTCAATTGCTGAGCGATAGGTGCCATAATTTCTTTTTATGTTGTCATCTTTGGTAGTCGGTTGTTTGGGGTTTCTAGTGATCTGTTGGGTGGCTAGTTTATTTGAGATTTTAGCATATGTCATTTCATAATTTGACTGGTGGATCTTTCCTTGATATGCGACTTAGAAATCAATTGGTTTGAGTACCTTTGCTTCTCGTGAAGTCTCTAGATCATTAATCTCTATTTTGTTTTAGAATAGATCCGCGGGTTAATACTCTTTATTATTTGAATCTTTCCTTCAGTATTCCTTATATCATTTCATATGTCATCTCCAGAGATGGGTACTCATATAGTTGTCACGGTAATCTTTGAATAGTTGGGTTATAGAGATAAAAGTTGGGGATGCGTGAGATTAAGTGGACAGTTGGAGAAAATAATCATTAAAGAGTTCCCAAAAAAAAGGTTGTTAATGCAGGAGGTAGTCTCGTATATCGAGGGTTATATTTCAAGATAGGGTTTTGTCATTATTGGGTCAACTGAAAAGTTCGTCAAATTACGAGTGTGCGTCATATAATATCTGGGCCAGTAGGCAACGTTCTTAATAGACATGGGCATTTCGATGGAAGCGTATTGGGATCTTGAGGGTTAACATGCCGTACATAAGAACATTGGTAGGTTCATTCAATAATGTAATCTAGATTATTCAAACAATCAGTAAACCATTTAGCTAGACTCTTTGAAGACGTGCTAGTAAGTAATAGTGGGGTAGCAAGTTCATAATATAAAAGGGTTAATAAATGGAGATAGCGCTTTGAGGATTATTCGAGATTGCTGGAGATTCATTTAGATTCAAAGGTAATCTACGTCTAGAGACAATGCTGGGAAGAAGTTCTATATATTAATGTCTTATTTCCGTAAATTAACATGTCAACAATTCTGTAATATGCGAAAAATGATAGTATGGCATATGTACTAGTGAGGTCATATGTAAATTTTAGCTTTAGAAGGCCTAGGAAAGCATGGATTATTTGGTGATAGATACACAGAGAAAGATTTTGGAATGGTCCAAAAAAAAAAATTGAGTTAACATGGTTGACCGAACAAGAATAGTTAATGAGGATGTGAATGTGACTTAATCAGAGTGCGCAGCAAACGGATGGTGCAGAAACAGATTCACAGAATAAACTAGTGAAGGATAACCTCTTGGAGGAAACTAGAGTTATAAAATCGGAGTAAAGCCTTCGGGGGATTATATGAGGAATGGTTCAAGTCAGGCAACGATTGAAGGCCAGAGTATTGGGACATTTAAGTGACTGAAAAAATTCTAGAAGGTCTCGAGCTAAGAAGAAATGTTTATATTTAATCTGGTACAAGATTTATTACGTTGGAAAAGTACATTATAATGGAAAGGCAAATGGAAATTTGATTGTTCGGAAAATGGGTATCTTGAGCTAAGACTGTCTGGCTTTACATATACATGGTTAGTGGAGGAGAGTCTAGTAAAAGTTTTATGAATTAGCCTGCGTTTGAATTGGAAGTTACAAGTGATAGTTGGGGTTCATTACAACAATATTATTAGGTTACAAAAAGGCTACTTGATTCTCAATTACTCAGAATATTTCATCCTTGTTTCGGTTTTGCCTCATCTAAAAATCTTGCTTATTTGTAGTGTGATTCTCCATATCTACCATTGTTATTAAGTTCTAAGATATAAATACATATCCTTGGGAGCAATTAGATCTTTGTCATTAATGATCTGGGAAATAATCTGAACTAAAGTTATTGGAGGTTACGTACCAAGTCTTTCCAGTTTCATTCGATAAGATTACACCAAACCTTTGTCTTGTATAGTAAACATTTTATTCGTGCGTGTGTCTTTGTCCTTGTAACGAGAAGTAATAGTCGGACTTTATTAGTGTCAGTATATGATATGTCTGCGTGTGTGGCTTCTTTGTTTAGAGCTTGATAACTACAGAGTGGGTTTTAGAGTCCACATTATTCCATTTTGTAATTTTCGAATTCAACCTCAAGTTTTTCCTTCAAAAGCTTGGATTACAGGTTCGACATACGTCTTTGGCTTTATTGCTGTTAATTTGTGCAGGCTCAAATTTCGAGGACGAAATTTCTTAAGGGGGGAAGGTTGTAACACCCCGTATTTCAATAGGTGTATTTTTATTAATTTAGTTAGCTATTTGTCCATTTCATTCGTGGACTTAGACAAGTCCGAATGTTCCCACACGTCAACTCTGGTGTTATAAAGTAAGGGTTTGATTTAATTTGTAACTATTTTGAGCAATTTGGTGCGTTCTTGTAAAATTTTGGCATATTCTTGAATATTCGATTTTTCTACTTTTCTTATATTCAGTTCATCGACCTAGGAAGGTCCAAATTGAGTTTAGTCTTTTCTAACACGTCACATTATAGTTATTAAACCTTCCAATAAAGTTTCATTAAATTCGGACCTCATTTAGGCATTTTTGAGCATTTAGTAGAATTAGATTATATCCTTAACGATTCATCAAATTCTCGTTTGTGATTCCGGAACTTTCAGACCTCCGAATTTAGTTCCGTCTTTTCCGACATATCATAAATATATGTTATAAGTAATCTGGAGCGTTTTGTCGCATTCGGAATTGAAATGAGCACTTCGGAGACATTTTTCGAAAACGGAATTTCTACTCGTCGGTTGGATTTTAGTCGACTTTGGAGACTCATAACTTCTTCATTAATTATCCAAATTCCACTACGTAAACTCCTGTAGTTTCATCTTATATTAGTCTACAACTTTTGTGTTTTGACCGAAAGCTAGTTCACGCTCCTCGATGGTCAAAACAGAGTGCGAAGTAAGCCCATTAACAATAATCAGTTTCTGCTGAATTTCGGCAGAACGCTGTCTTCGGTCAAATTCTGGTATTAATTTATAAATAATTTGGAGAAACTTCCTCTTGTGAAGTTGTATAACATTGAATTATCTTTCCGTTGATATAAAGATCATCCCAATCGGAGTTCCGAGCAGAGAGTTATGGCCAAAATACGAACAGTGCACTATAATACCTTTAGTCAAGTCGGGTTTGACCGGGTCAACCCGTTTTGTTTCGGCGTTGACCAGCTTTGACCATCTTCTTCACCCCTTCAAAACACCATTTCAGACCCCTGAGACCGGAGGTTATGCATATACACTTCTAGAGAGAGAAAGGGTGAGAAATGGATGATTTCTTGCCCAAATCAATGGTTTTCACACCGAAATCGCTCATTTCTCAAGTTTTTGGCGTGGTGAGTCTATTTCCTATCTCGGTTTTCTCGATCGGTGTCTGTAGGTGGTCGTTTTGGAACTCTCCATTTCTGTCCAGAAGTGATTAAGGTGGGAACTTCCCCTCTTTTCTTCAATTCCTTGATTTAAATGGTTGATTGAGTACTAATACTAGACTTTCGGTACCAAAATCGTATTTTCCCTTGCGTGTGTGTGGCTTAAACTTGTTAAATAAGATCTGAGCCTACATATGAGTATCATATATGCTCTAGTTGATGAATAAAAAGGCTGATCATAATACATGTTACGATACAAGTGTTACTTTGGGATTTTGGTACCGAAATGGTTTAATACACCACATGTATGTCTAATAATTGGGATTTTTGCACAAATTACCTTATTCCCTGAGTATACATAACTTTAAAATCATATTTAAATTTTTGGTTAAATATACATGAGGTGTTTTATGGTATTACTAGCCAATCTGGTATTACTCCTCTTACTAGTCTTCATTAAATGTTTAGAATTAATAAATTTGGTTAGTACAAGTGTGATGCATGGAGAAATATGAGATTTTGGATTATGTTTATTATTATTGATGGTTTTGTTGTTGGCCATTTTCGGTATAATAATGGTTATATAAAAGAGAAGTGATATTCTACAAAATTATTTAGTGTTAAAGCAACAAAGGCTATTCTTATTGTTCTTGAAATTTTATAACACATGGATTGAAATATTGATATGATAAATATTGCCCTTAGTACAACTACTGTTTAGTTGTTTGTTGATGATATTGAGATGGTTGGAACCGGATAAGCACCGGTATAGAAATGCTTGAGTTATGTTATTGCACAGACCCATGGTAAAGATGGGGTGCCGAAAAATCTGGTTACCAGTGCACAGGCCCACGGAAAAGGTGGGGTGCGTTTGTGAGTATCTTATTCTGTCTAGTACCGGTATTAGGTCGAGGAGGAGGAGAATGTGGATGGATGTTTATACAGCTATCGTGTGAGATACGTATTGATAATTAATAAAATTATATTGATGCTTTATGTATGGTTTTCTTATAAATTTGTATAAATTGGGAACTTTGTTAATAATTAAATTGTGAATTCTCTTATATTGCAGTACGATCATGCATTGCATTTTCCCTTTCCCTATAGTTCCCACTGGGCCATTTATGACTCATTCCCTCATTTTTCTTTCAGGAACACATCATGTCTCGGGTAGAGGTCATCGAGCAGGTCCAAGTTCGTCCTAGAGTCTTCTCTGATGCCCCTATGGAATTAGTAGATGTAACTTCTAATTGAGTTGAGTAGTTGTACTATCTATGGATGTACAAGTTGTATTTATCGAATTTGGATTGTAATGGATTTGAGAAGTATTGTATATTTTCGCGTTGTTTATTATACATGATGGATTTCTTAGTATTTACGAATACTTCATGCCGAATTTTTGTTGGATTCTCTACCTTTGATTAAATCTTCGATCGTATACTTTTATTTATCTGCTGTTAATTAAATGCAGCATCCGTTAACACCTGCTTAATTAGGCGGGTTGTTACAGTTTTGACCTAATTGAGTTGAATTGAATTGAATTGAAATTAAAGTTTAGGGTTTCAATTTCACAACAATTTCAGTTTCAATTTATGTTTTGGATTGGTGTTTAGACCAATTCATACAGTCGAATAGACCATAACACAATTGTGGTCCACATAGAACAAAGGGTATGAAATCACAATTCGATTTAACTGAACTCAACTACCAAATGCTTGAATCGAAGCTCATACATGCCAAAAATATAAGCAAACAGGATAATATCCCGTGTTCATGCTTAACATAGATGAAAAATATATGTATATAATTGTGGCAATAGAGTTATTTAATTTGTTGAATACATGTATTTATGGGCATACTAAAAGGTGTTACTTAAAGGTTGTTTCAATTCTTTTTCCTTTTAGTTATGTGCTTGTGTTTGGATGATTCACCAGAATAGGAAACTTAAACCAAAACAAACATACATATAATACTGGTACCGGTAATCCATTACTGGGACTAGTAATCAAATTTACTGGGCCAGTAATCCATTACGCAATTAACAAGTTTGGATTGGTGTTTGGACCAATTCATACAGCCGAATAGACCATAACACAATTATGGTAATAGGCACATAGGAACAATTACTCCATTACTGTCCCAATATTGCTCTGAGCATTTGGGGGACATGGAGCACAATTAACAAGTTTGGATTAGTGTTTGGACCAAATCATACTGCTGATAACTCAATTATGGTAACAGGCACATAGGAACAATTGTTCGTAACAAATGGAAAGGGGGAGGGAAGATTCAATAATTTCTATTTATAACCACAATTTTGGGAGACGTAAGTGTAGTACAAATTATTTAAAAACTAAGTCGCCTTAAAAATTTGAAAATTTCAAATAATTTAAAATTTTCGCGAAAATTTATGGGGGGAATACTTTTGGGCGACGTAATTTGTTCGTGTGTCTCCTAGGATGAACTTGAGAGACGTATTTATAACTTGCACGTCGCCTAAATATTTTTAAAGAAAATTTTAAATAAATTTTAGTTGAAATTATTGACCAAAATTTTCTCCAAAAAATATAAGAATATAATGGTTAGATATACATGTTATGGTAGAATTATTTATACACCATTGATAAGTTTTGTACACACATCAAAGTTAAGACACTCACACATAAGAAACTATCACATACTAATAATGTTGTCTATATTAAAAATGTCATAACTTAAAATAAAAAATTCTAAATTTAATAAATATTTAATATTTAAAATGTACTAATCAAGATTAATTAAACGAGATCTATCTAATTATGCCAAAAAAAATATCAAGAAAAATTATTGTGGAGGCCATCCCAATCTGTCATTTTTAAGACGTACGTTATGTGGTTAGATTAAGATTAAAAGACTCTTAAAAAAATTAAAAACAAGTCAGTCCAATCAAGTATATATACTTATAGTTTTTCCAGCATTATTATATATCGAACTTACGTTTCAATTGTTCACAACGTTAGACTAGACTAGATAATGGGTTTAAAATAGACTGATTGATTTTGTCTATTTAAATTCGTCACATGTTAATTTTTTTATCCTATTATTAGATTTTGTTTATTTGACTGTGTTGGATTAGTTTTGATCGATTGATGCCAGTATATTGTCTTCGAGAACATACGAGGGTAAACCAAATGGATATGATCTGTAAGAAGAGAGTTGAGTCTCTGTTGTGGACAACCATACTCACACCGAAAATAGAGGAAAATCTGAAAATAAAGATGAAGAAGTCTCACATATTCAATGTTCATAATTCATCCCCTGGTGTGTATGAATTATCTGAACATGGATGTTTATAACTTCGTTGACATCGTATTTCACATTAATTCATCCAGGAAATCGTACAGTTTCTCCATTCACCCAATAACGAATATGGACGAGTCTTCCCCAGAGGTTTCCGAGAAGGTGTAGGAACAAGAGGATGAAGTCTAACGGAGAGTATGAGAAGATGTCATTCAACTTGCGCCGGCTGTCATAAGAAGGGCATCCACAACAGACTTACTTGTTATTTAGGCCTGTAAACGAATTGGATTTGGATCGGATCAAGGTGAATCCAAATCCATATTTGGAATAGTTTTCGGATTGGATTCGAATCAGATCATGTAACGCATCGTCAAAATATTGATCCATATCCAAATATGTTCGGATCGGATTATATCCGATCCATTTAAAAATTTATTCATATAATAATTAGTTTGTAAATACATAAAACAATAATGAAATTAACATAAAACTTTTAGCCAATAGATTCTTATAATTTTGATAGAGATTTTTTGGCCAAATATGCCGTTTTATATAGATTTGAAACAAGGCAATTCCATAATTTCTGGGTCCAGTAATAAACATTACTGGTACCAGTAATAGAGTACTGGACCAAGTAATCCAAATTACCGGAGTCAGTAATTAAATTACTAATACCAGTAATTACTGGTGCCAGTAACCTAGGTTTTTTGTGTGATCTTTACACGTGCGAAACATCTTCTCGAGTTGTCAGGTTACTAATTGCCGGGGGGGGTTAGCCACATGGCAGCGCGGGACGGGCGGTGAGTGGTTACCAAAGAGTCACATCATTTTAAAATTAATAACTTCCCTCGAAAACCAACGCTTACACTGCTATAATTAGTAACCTATTCCATCCCATCAGGTTTATATCTTTCTCATCTCTTTTCAAATACCATTAATATGGATAATATTTCAGATACTAAAAGTTCTTATAGGCCTCTGGCGACTCCTAGTGCAGTTGATGACCTTTTTCGGAGGGTGGAAAGACTTGAAAAAGAGGTTCGAAGGTTGAAAAATCTAACCCGAATCATTAGAGACCTGGAGCAACGTCTAGCTGCCGTGTCGGCAGAGCGGGACCGCCTATATGAGCGGTTAGGGTAGGGTGAGAGGATGGTCAGGTGATGGGAAAGCTTAGCTTGATCAATCGGAAACACATGTTTACCCATGTATTTCTTTGAATCAAGGATTTACCACCCAAAAAACAGTTGGTTTCTTTCCCATCTTCTGTTTGTAAACTGCCCCATCTGTTTATCTCTCCCCTCCCTCTCCCTGAGTTCTTCTTGGATTGACTCAGTTTTGTGTATCTGGGATTTTTAGGGAGTTCTTATGTTTGAGGGCTCGTTGACAGGTTGCCCTTAGCATCGCAGTCACGTGCCCATCTATCACCTAGTGTTTATCCGGTTATGGAGAACATACAACAGTGCGGGGGGTTAACTTCATAATTAGGAGCCCTCCCTTGTTTTTTATTGAATAGTTGGTGGTATCTTTCTCATCTTCTGGTCTTAAACTTCTTGGGGCTCGTTTTATTTCATCCTTTAATTGAATATGTAATCAGTTGGACGTCGAGGATAAGTTGTCTCTTTATTTCAGTTGGACCTCGAAGTCCCTCCTTTGTAATTTTACTTTCATCAATGGAAAAGAATTTGTTTCTCTATATCTCATCTTGTACACCATTTATTTTCGGTTGTCCATGTTGTAAGAATGCTTGTGTTTGGGTCATTGTGGTAAATTTATGGAATTGGATTACTAGTGCCAGTAATTCCGTTTCATCATTTCGAGTAGTCAGGTTATTTATTGTGTATATAATTTAATCACGTGTGTGAAAATTTATTGTATGTATATTATCGGTGCTAGTAAACTGGATTACTGGGGCAAGTAATCCATTACTGGGGCCAGTAGTTATAATTACAGGGTCTAGTGATTATTATTCGAATCGGATTTGGATATAAGGATCATAAATCTCAATTCATATCTAATTAAACGGATCGGATTGGGATCAGATTAATGTAAAAATCTGATCCATTGACAGGCATTGTCTTGTACAGAGGCTATTGAGTAACAACTTCATATTAGATGATTATTAGTCTGTCAATTTTAATTTTGATGTGACATCTTGATTTATTTATAAAAGTTATCTAATGGTGTAGAAATAATGCATACCAAAACATGTGGTGTTTTATATAGATTTGAATCAAGGCAATTCCATAAATACTGGGTCCAATAATCGATTACTGGTTCCAGTAATCAAAATTATTGGGACTAGTAATAGATTACTGGACCCAGTAATAAAATTACCGGGTCTAGTAATCAAAATTACTGGTTCCAATAATCTTGGTTTCTGGTGTGACCTTTACACGTGCGTATCATCTTCTCGAGTCGTCAGGTTACTAATTGGCAGGGGGGTTAGCCATGTGGCAGCGCGGGACGGGCGGGGAGTGGTTACCAAAGAGTCACGCCGTTTTAAAATTAATAACTTCCCTCGAAAACCAACACTTGCACTATTATAATTAGTAACCCATTCCAACCCATCAGGTTTATATCTTTGTCATCTATTTTCAAATACCATTAATATGGATAATATTTCAGATGCTAACAGTTCTTATCAGCCTCCGGTGACTCCTAGTGCAGTTGATAACCTTTTTAAGAGGGTGGAAAGACTTGAAAGCGAGGTTCGGAGGTTGAAAAATCTGACCTGAACAATTAGAGACCTGGACCAACGTCTAGACGCCGTGACCACAGAGCGGGACCGCCTACATGAGCGGTTAGGGTAGGGTGAGAGGACGGTCAGGTGATGGGAAACCTTAGTTCTTCCTGGATTGAAGCCCTTTTGTCGATCTGCGGTTTCTAGGGAGTTCTTATGTTTTGGGCTTGTTGACAGGTTGCCCTTAGCATCTCAGTCACTTGCCCATCTATCACCTAGCTTTTCTTGAACACTTGGTGGTATCTTTCCAATCTTCTGGTCTTAAACTTTTTGGGGCTCGTTTTATTTCATCCTTTAATTGAATATGTAATCAGTTGGACCTCGAAGATAAGTTGTCTCTTTATATCTCATCTTGTACACCAATTATTTCAGTTGGACCTCATAGTCCCTCCTCTGTAATTTTACTTTCATTAATGGAAAATAATTTGTTCCTCTATGTTTCATCTTGTACACCATTTATTTTCTCTTGTCTATGTTGTAAGAATGCTTGTGTTTGGGTCATTGTGGGAAATTGATGGAATTTGAAAATCAAAAGGTTCAATTATTTTAAACATGAACTAAAGGATTACTGGGGCCAGTAATCCATTACTGGTGCCAGTAATTCCGTTTCATCATTTCGAATAGTCAGGTTATTAATTAGCGGCAGGGGGTTACCATGTGGCAAATCGGGACAGGTGGGTAACGTCTACGAAAAAAATCACGTCTTTTCAAAATTAACTAGGGTATACCCGTGCAAATTAAATAAGAACCGATAATAAGATAATAAAAAGGAGAAGCGTGTGATGAATCTAAATCGACAAACTTAGCTTCAATTTATCTTCATGCTATAAAAAAAGTATGTAAATCGGATTGGACCGACATTTGTTTTAATTTTTAAAATAATTTTTATATTACTGGTGGCAGTAAAATTTATTACTGGGGCCAGTAATCAATTACTTGGGCCAGTAATTACCACTATTGGGGCCAGTAATCCACTGATGGGTCCAATAATCCACTAGCTGTGAATTATAGTAGCCTTATTGGATTGTAAGTAGATTCTGGTAGAATTGGTTTCTTTCATATTTTAAAAATAGAAAATAACATGCAAACAAACCACAGAGGCATGGAAACAAATACAAACTGCAAACCAAAATTCATTTTGAC
The DNA here is from genome assembly GCA_021464415.1 of Lonicera japonica. Classification (NCBI taxonomy): domain Eukaryota; kingdom Viridiplantae; phylum Streptophyta; class Magnoliopsida; order Dipsacales; family Caprifoliaceae; genus Lonicera; species Lonicera japonica. The sequence continues at coordinate 9,038,443 of CM038471.1, read as the reverse complement.
CCTTATCTTTGTCTGATTTATAGGAACATATAAAACATCAATTGTAGTCATCATCATCATCGTCATCATCCTGATCCTCCTCTTCATCTTCTCTTCATCGTCGCTTAAGAGATCATTATTTTACCCTTCTACATCGTCTGAGTCGTAATCCTCGTTATAATCGTCATCCTCGTCGGACTCTTCATCATCGAGAATATCTATCTGCGGTACTAAACTGAAGTCGATATATAAAGTAGATATGGGAATACATATCGCATCAGGTACTTGATAGGGTTCTTGTACTTCATACAGTGGAGTGGCGGTTGCATCCCTTGCAAGTGTGGTCTCACTGTACGTACCCCTATGTGACACCAAGTGGACGACTTTCCATCCCTCACCAACCGACGAATCATCTATATAGAATACTTGGCTTGCCGTCTTGGCAAAAATAAATAGAAGGTCGTCGTTCCAACTAGTATTCATGTTGACGGATAAAAGCCCACGATCATACTTTGTGCTACTGGGAACATCAGGGGCAGTGTTGTACCACTTACACATGAACAACACAACTGGCATGCCTTCCGCATATCTTAGTTCGACAACAGCCTGCATGATCCCAAAATATGTGATGTTACCGGCCATTACCATCACTCCACTATTCTGAATCTTTCTGATCTAGTCTTGTTGATCACACACATACCTGACACCGTTTACGTCACACCGTGAATAAATGGTGCAACGCATAGGCCTAGATGCTAAAATCTGTACCTCCTGGTTATATTTAGGAGCACCTTTACTATGCAAATCGTGCATCTGCATAACAAAATATATGGAACATTAGTCAAATGCATGCGACGTAACAAGCCAGCTAAGGTTGAATGTTTACCCATTTAGGGAAATGGTAAAGAAAAGATGCAATACGCTCCTCATCAGTCCCGTTTAGAGCTAGATCAACAAACTGATCTCGGTGAATGTCTATATATCATTGTGCTTCGATACAGTTCTCCATAACCCACCAGTGAGACGTCGCCATTTGTGCTATCCTCAGGCCGGCAGTCCTGGCGCAACCGCTTGGCTTTACGAGCTCGAAAATTACTGAGATGTTCCACCGAGGTGCCTCTGCAATGATTTCATCACTCGCGTTAGGATCATCGAGATAGTTATTGATGTAAGTCACACACTCGTGCATGATGTTCCGCTCGACAATACACCCCTCTAGGTAACGCTTGTTTCCGACATCTTTCTTGAATTCACTGAGCTGCCTATAAAATTGTATAGTTATACACTAAGGATTTAGATAATTATAAACAATGAAAAATAATTCATACCTTTCAGTGAAAAACATCCAGGTATAATGTACGGGACCAGTGAACAGGACCTGTTCGGGTAGGTGGATGCAGAGATGGACCATGATGGTAAAGAAAGCTGGCGGAAATATCATCTCTAGCTTGCAGAGAATCATGACAATATCGCTCTGCATCTGGCAGACATCCGACTTCCCCAATTTTTGAACGTATATCATCTTGAAGAATCTGGATAACTCTACTTGCGCGTCGGTGACGTGACTTCCCAAATATGGCCGGATGACCACCGGAAGAACACGCTGAAACATGACATGGCAGTCGTGCGTCTTCAGTCCATAGAACTTTTTATCAGAGGCTTTGACCTTATTCTTTAGGCTTCCTGCATAACCTCTTGGATACTTAACAGCAGCAATATAATTAATACAACCCTCTTATCCCTAGGCCGAACTGTGTAATTAGCTTAAGGCAGCAACACTTTGTCTGCCGGCCTTTTCTTCGCCCAGAGGCTTTGACCTTATCCTTAGTTTTTCCATTAAGACTTAAAACAGTGCCAAAGACGTTGCCGCAAACGTTTTTTTTTATGTGCATGACATCTAATGCATGTCTCACACTAGATGTAGTCCAGTAAAGCAGCTCCCAGAATATACTGACGTGAGTCTAACAGAGTCTCATTTTAGGTGCCTGAAAACGTGGATGCAAACTAATTGAAACTTAATTGAAATTACAAACTCAGTACAACATCATGTATTAAGAGGCGTACCTGTTTGAAGTCGTTATGCGGATGCGTCGATTGAAGAGGGTATGAATGCTTAATGGGCCTTCGAAAACCTACCTTGCAGACATCATTGGTGGGGCAGTTCTGAACTCTTGCTTACCATAAAATGCTGCAGGCTGCATCCGATAGTGGTGATCTAAGGGTAGCCATCTATGCACGCCTTGGTACGACATTCTTTCATCATTGTGCACTGCATCAATATCGTCCAAACATATGGGACATGCATTGTACCTTTTTCGTCTGAATGCCTCCCAACATTCCTAATCCTGGGAAGTCGCTTATGGTCCACATCAAAATTGTCCTCATGTTGAATGCCTCTTCACTGTATCGATCCCAAGTCAGCACCCCCGTCTCCCACAATATTTTAAGCTCCTCGATCATTGGCCTCATAAACATATTGAGACACTTTCCCGGAGACTTGGGGTCGGATACAAGCATCACTAGCATGTTAAACTCCTTCTTCATACACAAAGATGGAGGCAAATTATAAGGCATCATAATAACAGGCCAAGCGCTGTACGGCACGGCCGTAGTCCTATAAGGACTAAACCCGTGGGATGCTAGAACGAGGCACACGTTTCTGAAGTCGGATGCAAATTGCGGATGTAACCTGAAAATGACAAAACAAAATTCAATACTAGAATATATAATAAATTATTAATTATTGTATATATATACACAAATATAAACTGTAAACATATACTTCACCTGTCGAAATCCTTCCATGCTTTCCCATATGCTGGGTGTCTCAGAAATTCAGGATTTTTTGTTGTTCTTTAGTCGTGCCACCGCATTTCCTTTGCAGTGCGTTCGGACATGTATAGACGCTGCAACCTCGGTGCCAAAGGGAAGTACCGAACAGTCTTTCGGGCAATCCGCTTACCACTGCTTGTATCATCTTCTTCCCATCTCGACTCCTCGCAAACTAGACATTGATTTAGATGTGCACCCTCTTTGTAAAAGAAGAAGCAACCGTAGTAACAAGCGTGGATCACCTCATAACCCACGCTAATCTTCTTCAAGATCTTCTTTGCAACTGCGTATGAGTCCGGGTATTTGTTTCCATCGGGTAACAGATAATTCATTTTCGCAACCCACTTGTTGAAGGCCGTGTCCGTCATATTGCAACCCTACTTCAACTGCAACGCTCTAAGCATAGAGCACAACGCAGTCACTTTACAACCCTCGTATAGCGGAGTCATTGCTTCGTCCAATAGATACTGATATAACATCATATTTTCTTTGACAATTGAATCCGCCTGAAATACAGTATCAACACCAGGGGGATCGTACGATTCATGGAATTGAAAAACATCTTGCACGAACGCCACAGTTAGGTTACTGCAATGATCGACACTGTTACTCGAAGAAGCCGTGTACTGTTGTTTTTCTCGCACTTCACCGTGTAAGTACCGTAAGGTATACAATGGCATTATATCGTTACTTATCAAGTGGGCGTATATGTCATCCAAGCTGAGCCGTTAACACCGTTTGCAAGGACATGGATATAATCCCGTCGCACCGTTGCCATTCTCTCGTACAAACGTGTAGAAATCCATTACCCCTACAATTAATTGCGTTGAACCTCTTGAGCATTTCATCTAAGATTTATCCATTTTCACTGCCATATAACATATATATTTTCAACAATAAACATATATTTTCAAATATAGAAATATAGAAATATATACTAAAATATTAGCATCCACTATCAATAATACGAACCAAGAGATCAAATAGGGGCAACAACTAACAGTAAGACCATATATTCAACAAAAAATATACATTTTCTACACAAATGTCAATATATTTTAAACAATTAATATATATTTTCAAATCTAGAAATCTACACATTTATACTAAAATATTTGTATCCACTATCAAAAATACTAACCAACAGATCAAATAGGGGTAACAACTAACAACAAAATCATATATTCAACAACATATATATATTCTACACAAATCTCAACATATATATAAATACAAAAATTACTTAAAAAATAATATTAATAAGAGATAAACTATCTAAAGATCAAAAAAACCTTTAACAAGGGAATGTTGTTGATTTACATCTTCAAATCGCCAAAATCGTCCAAAAATCATACCAGAACCTTCAGATCCCGAAAATGGAGGAGCTGTGGCTATTTTATATTGAAAGAATCCTAGGCGACGTAAGTATACATACTTACATCACCTAATAATAAGGTAATTCCTGGTGGACCATCACTTATATATAATGCTCGTGATCAATTGATTTTTGGCGACGTAGGTTATTTATCATGTCGCCTAAATTATTCTTAGACGACCAAAAAGATGCCTAGGTCGCATAAGTTATTCTAGACGACGAATGAAAAACTTATGTCGTCTAAGAATATCTTAGGCGACGTATATATTTATACGTCGTCTAAGTACGTATAGGGCGACGTAATATATTGAATACGTTGCCCAATCTACCGACTGGTGTAGTAGAAGGAAGAAAGAAAAAGCAGATAGTTTTCTACATGACTTTGCATTTTTGGTGTTTGACTTTTGCTTTTGAGCTGATCTGTTTGACGATGTATTGCAGTGAATATAGATGGGCATTATGTTGCTACGGTGAGCTTCTACTGCAATAGTGGCCATTCAGATTTGTCAGACAACTTGATGTTTATGCCTTTACGACCTACTACAGCGGTAAACATATGCTTAGTTTCATATAAGACAACAAAAATTAAGAAGAGCTCACTTCATTTTGGAGTAATAATTATATTGTTTTGTTTGGCAAGGCATTTTGGAATCTTTAATTTCCACTTTAAGGTTGTCTTGGTGATTTCCGATTCCACACTAAATTATTTCAAAGAAATTAAGAAAAGAAGAGCAGTTGCATTTAGTTTTTTGGATGTTTTTGCTAAATTTTCTGCGCTGTTAAGTTTGCTTTTAGTTAACCCCAAGTTTTACCCGTGTGGGTTCAATTACACCCACCAAAATTAATGTCCTTGAAAGAGAGAAAAAGAAAAAAGAAAAAGGAGAGAGTGGTTGCACTTAGTGAATAGTATAAGAAGAGTTCACCTCTTCTTTTCTTTTCCAGTATTAGTTCATAATCGATTCTTTGTTCCTACTGGTTTCATTTACTATTTTAGTTCCAATTGTTAAATGTTTCTTCATTAATCGATTTCCATTTTTGTCCCAATTCTTATTTCAGGATTATGAATTTTTTTAGAAGATTACCTTGTATCAAGTGATTCGTAAGGTTATTTTCTCAAGTGAGTATCAAAGAACACTCCCTACGGAATCAACACTACAATATTCTCTTTGGCAGTGCCTTAAATAAATAGTCTAGTTCCTGTTTGGGATATACTCAACGTAACAAACGTGGTGAAAGTCATTGATTATTTTAAACTTGGTGCTCTTAATTAGAGTTCACCTGCTATTGTCTTTTTCCAGTATCCGTTCATACTTGATTCTTTGTTTCCGTTAATTTGGTGTACTATTTTAGTTCCAATTGTCAAATGTTTATTTACTATTTTATTTCCGTTTTCATCCAAATTCTTATTTTCAGGATTACAAACAAAAGTGAAAGATGATCTTATATCAAGTGATTGACAAGGTTATGCCGTAGCGGAAAGCTATGAAATGGGCAAAACCTTGGCAAATCTAGGAATAATAGTTTGCTTCTAAAGATTACAATTCAAAAAACCCTATTATAGGTGAAGAAAATTGCAAGAAAGGAAATAAATTCAAAAAGCCGCCAGAAATAGAAAATCGCAAAGATCATGAGATATATCCGGCAATGTTGATGCCGTGAATCACGCCGGATTTGACGGATCCTGCGTGTCATCACTTTTTGGACCTGTTGTGCTTGACGGTCTAATGTGGTCAAATAAGCTTCTGCTACATGTTCTACATCACCTTTACTTTGTGTAACAATCATATTTTCCCACTTTATTCTTTATATATATATGTAGAAATCATAATTTTCCTTTCTATTATTTCTTTAGTAATTATTTTTCTTGATTATATCAGCTTGCTTCCAACTTTTATTATTTTGCACACCTAAAAACCTTGTAACCACCTATTTTTACCGGGCCTTGAAACTCTTGCAGCCAATAAATATTAGTATAACATACAATGCTTTATCTAATAAATTATAAATAAAAGATAGAATAAGCGAATGAAAAACAATTGAGGCTTCCAGTTTACTAAGTTAAAAATGGACTACCTTGTGGGATAATGTGATGGAGTTTCTAGTTTTACTACTTGCAATTCTTTTCCAGTTTTTGCGCGAATCAAGAACCATTGAGTTTTTCAGTTTCAGTTCAAAATGGACTCACTTGTGGGAATAATGTGATGGAGTTTCCAGTTTTACTACTTGTAATTTTATTTTATTTCAGTTTATGCGTGAATCAAAAACTATTGAAGTTTCCAGTTTACCAAGTTCAAAATAGAATCGCTTGTGGTATAATGTGATGGAGTTTCCAGTTTTACTACATGTAATTCTTTTCCAATTTTTGCTTCATTTTCGAACAGATGGATTAGGAATTGCGCTACCAAAATGTGTGTCGTAACTAGGGGTGTTGTGGCAAACCCAAAAGTCGAATGGCCAAGCTGTTGCAAGCTGAACAGATCCGTAAAAAAACCGAACCGAAAAAAAACAGAAACCAAACAAAGAAACCGAACCGCAACCAAACATGTTTGGTTTGAGCTTGGGGCGTGACTTGTAAAACCAAACCAAACTAAACCGAAACATTGAATATGTGACTTGAAAATAATATCACATTACTATTTAAAATTTTATGTATTTACAATTTGCAAAGTTTAGTGAGAAATCGACTATTTGAGCTATCACAAATATTAAAACTATGTAAAAATTATTATTTTTTCCATCCAAACAAAATATTTTTCTAACAAATAGACGTATTTTCTTTCAATTTATTTAGTTTTAAAAAAATTATGAAAACAAAAAAGTTTGATTCAGATTTGAGTTTGGAAGTTTTAGAAACTAAAATCGAAAATGAACCGAACCGACCTTTCAAATTTAATTTGGGTTTAGATCTCCTAATCCCAAAGGAAACTGAAACCACCCTTATGGTAACATTTGGATAATTTGGAAGTAAGACTTGTTTATACGGTAAAACTGCAGTTTAACTGGCTTTTGACTAATTCATGCAACGTCAACTTCATTGACGGTTACACGTCCCACCAAATGAGCAAGGCGACCATCTCACGCGTGGTCTTACTTCCGCAAACTATTCTTCACATCTGGAAGCAAGGAACACCATTTGCTCGAGTATGAGTTGCTAAATAAATTAAGATACAAATTTTGGTATAATTTATTTTTGTATTAAATTCGCAAGTAATTATAGATATAAATTTGAGCGCAAATTTTTTTTTGCATTATGTAAAAAATTTCGCCGGAACTCTCGTGTCCTTATTGAAAGTACAACAATGATCGTCGGAGCTTTTGAGTGACCGTCAGAGCTTCGGTGGACGATGGTAGTAAAGGTAATTAGTGAGACTTAACAACCACCACCGGTAATAAAAAAATAAAATATCATAATAAAGGTATAATTGATCGTTTCAACAAGGGATGTATTATTTTAGTGAACAAAGATTTAAACATTGTCATTATAACTAAAACAAATTGTGGGGGAAATTCTCTATGGAAATAATAAAGTATTCTTAACTTGAATATAATAATGGAGGAGGTACCTCAAACCTATTTTCTCTTGTAACTATTTTACCCTTAAAATACATAACAAATTTTTAAAAGAAAATATTTTCTTTCGTTTTCTTTTAAACTCACAAACACTTAGGAAAGAAAGTAACATTATCTACCTTCAACTTTCAAACAAAGGGTAAAAAATAGTTTTCTTTGTCTTCCTTTTTCTTCCCTCCAATTAATACTTTCTTTTATTTTTCTCTCTTGAACTCCCAAACATAGGGTAAATGGAGGGGCAGAGGAGATGGAAATTCAAATCCAAGTCGAGATTGAAGATTATCAATCATATATATACCCCATCAAGAGTACTTTCTTTCATTTTGCGCCCTTTTGAATTAACTGTACAATTTATGTTTTGGAACTATTTTGAAAAGAGTTCAGTTTTTGTTTTGGAGCACAATCAGTTTACGTACAAAATCCCACGATGGTAATCATATCTTATAATTTACCCATGACGATTTGCGTTTTTCTTAAAAAAAAACTCATTTTTATTAGTTGTCAAAGAATACTACATAAGTTTCAAACATAATTCACAAAAAGCATCAAAAGAGCTAACATTGGACCTTCAAATAGTTCAATTATCTAGGCCCAGTCCAGCTTTGGGTGATGCTATTTCTAGAAGACTGCGCGTTAGCGTTGCGCTGAGAATAGTAAGTGCATGGTTCATTAAAAAGGCTTATTCCTCCACTACTAGATTTCAGAAATGGCGGCTGTTCTGGCTTAGGAATCTCGTGCTTGTGAACGAGCATTTTGACAACATTTGCCATAGATGGGCGCAGCCTTGCAGAGGCTTGAGCACAAAGTAGACCTATTTGAAGTAATCTAGATGCCTCGTTTTCTTGGAAGTTACCTTCAAGTTTTGGATCAATGGCATCACTTGATCTTCCTGAGCCATAAAGATTCCACACCTATGAAAAAATATATATATATACACGCAAAGTTTAGCTCATTTTTTAAGACTTTGAAAAGCAAAAGAGGGCAAAAATGTGGAGATTACCTTTTGTAAGATAGAAAATGAATTCTCAGAGAAAGCAGTGTTTCTTTTGCCGCATAGAACTTCAATGACAAGAACACCAAAACTATAAACATCCGCCTTCTGTGTCAATTTTCCATGCACTACATACTCTGGAGCCATGTAACCACTGCAAGATTCAAACATAACAACATCTAATTTCTGAGAAGTACAAAGAAGTAAAAACCTTCTTGATTTTCATGTTATTCCTCTTTTCATTTTCTTGAAAACTTTTTAACTTACAGTAGTAGAATTTAATGAAATATAATTGTTGAACTTACGGTGTGCCAGCAATGGCAGTGCTGATATGAGTCTTGTTTTCTGGAAACAATCTCACTAGCCCAAAATCAGCAATTTTGGGGGTGAAGTCATCATCAAGAAGTACGTTGCTCAACTTTATGTCTCTGTGTATGATCCTGAATTTTGAATCCTCGTGAAGATAGGCCAACCCCTCAGCCGTACCCAATATGATTTTATGCCTCACTTCCCAACTTAGTAGTTGATGATTCTCATTCTTTTTACCTGAATGGAATCAATAACAATAGTATTATTATCAACACATTAAACATTACCAAATTATTATAGCAGTTTTATCTATGAGAGACCAACCAAAGAGGTGATCATGGAGGCTTCGATTCTGCACATATTCGTACACAAGAAGGCTCTCAGGTCCTGTAATGCTGTAACCCAAAAGCTTTACAAGGTTTTTATGATGGATGTCTCTAATCAAATTGACCTCATTAAAGAAGTGATCGACCCACTGGCTTGTATTGAATAAAAGCCTCTTTACGGAAACAATCTTACCATCTGGCAAAGTCCCCTGTTGATAACACAAAATTGCCCTAATTACGTCAATAAGCAATAAAAATTGTGCATATAATATTTTATTTCAGGACAAGGTAAAGAAAATTACTTTGTAAACGGAACCGGATGCTCCTCGACCAAGTTTGTTAGTATCATGAAAGTAGTGTGTTGCTCTTTCAAGAGTTTCATACGAAAATTTGAGCTTGGACTTGTTTGCAGTGATCAAAAGAGCGCCTAGCTGCTTCTTCTCTATAATATAATACGAAAAATATAAGTTATAGCATCAGTCTAGTATAGAAATAAAGAATGTAAACTTTCAAATGTCCATGCTTATATACCTCTCCTCTGTTTCTCAAATTTCTTTCGGACGAAGAACAAAGCTGTTGCAACAAACAGCACAAAAGCCCCAGAACCATAAGTTGCAACCAGAATAACGCGTCTTCCTAATAACCAGATAAGGGATGAAAGCAACTTTTAGCTTAAACTTGAATAAATTCGACAAGTCAATTTTAACTGAAACTGTCCTTTTATATGCATATTGAATTGGAGGAACGAAACTTTCCAATAAACAACAAAGCGAACATGCAAAAAAAAATTAAACGAATAGAATATGATTCATACAGTAGAATGACATATTTAAAGAGAATCCGACTCACTATTTCCTCTTCCAGTTGCATGGGGATCAGAATTATTATAAAACTTATGGAGGGAATATCTCAAATAACACCCAGAATTCAACACCCTCCCTTCTTCCTTTGGAGGACAAGAACCAATCCTTGATAGAGAGTTCTCCATACATCGCACACAAGCACTTCCATTGACAAACTTCCAACACTGAGCCAACCCATAAACCATTAACTTTCCTCTACCAACAGACCCCACAAAGAACCCATCATTCCTTGGTGCTTCAACCGTCAATTTCCTTACCAACTTAACAACATTAGCTCCAAACAACCTCTGATTCCCGACAAAATCATTAGCAGAACAAACAGTCCTATCAACAGGACTCAAACTCTCATTAAAGAACGTATAATCATCATACCTTAAATAACATGCATCATTGAAAAATCTACCCTTACGAATTAATCTTCGAAATGGCTTGCACCCTTGGATTTGGATCTTGCATTGAGCGAAACATACATCGCAATCATCTCTTGATAAATCTCTCATACACTCCCCGAATACGTATACAGTTGTATTACCGAACCCATTGATTGCACCGCCAAATCTTTGACTTGAGACTAGTGAGGTCACTGAATCCATGGCTGCTACGAAGTTAGCTATTATACTTGACGATCAGAATTTGCTGCACTTGCATTGCCACATATTAGAGTTGTCTCTGTTGCTCTTGGTTCTGAAAGAGCTCTCTTTAGAAACAAAGATGAATATATAAGCAAACATACTACTTGATAAGCCATTCTCGGAACTAATGTTACAACAAACTGTTTAGTGGAGATTAAAATAATTTCATATATATATACATGTAAGTGTATATATGGAGATTAATGTCAAGGTATGAAAAATTTGAAGATTTGGATGAAAGTTTGAAGAAAATGAAGACTCGTCCCATATTTCAACTTAGTTTTCACGTTTTAACCAATTATTTTTTTTGGGAGGGAGGAAATCAGGTGGGAAAAAATGGGCTTGCAGATGAATTCGAGGGCACAGCTCAAGGGCATCATAGAGTGACAGCTTAGTGAGGAAGGTTTTGTGTGATCTCGAGCGTGGGAGGCTGTGATTGGAGGTCAATTTAAATGGTGGGTCAATGTATTATGTTAATCATGGGATTGTTGTTTCGGAAGAGAGCGAAGAAGTCAAATCAATATATGGATTTCTAGTTTCATATAATATAAGTCAAGGGGCGACATCTTTACAATTTTTTTAAAAAAATTATTAATTGAGTAATTAAAATTTAACAAATAACAATACAAAAAGAAAAAGAGACTTGAGATAGAGTGAATGAAATGGAGGGGTTTAAATAGATTATAAAGATGAAAAAGAAATAATATATATGGTTTAGGAGAAGAAGATGTTTTAGATAAAGAGAATGGAGTAGAAGGGTTTCATAAAATTATAGAGACCGGGAATAAATAATACCTTGGGTTTGAGTGAAAGAAGGAAGAGAAATCAAAGTGAAGTCTTCCGCTTAAAAATAATATTTGTTGGTAGATTTGTTATTTATAAAAATACTCGATCTCAAATCCATCAAAATTTATCAATTTATAAAATCTTTCAAAGTTGATTGAGTTTTGAATATCAAAAGATTTTAAAAGATTATTCTTAATTCTAATTGAATATAACAAGATTTTAAAAGATTTTTTAAAATCCTAACAGAATACCATAAATTTAAAATCCCAATTGAATAAACTATAGACTTTCAAAATCCAAAACAATCCCATATAATTTAAATTGAATCCCCCCCCCCCCCCCCCACACACACACACACAAAGTCTTTGATTGCCGTCATAGAAGTGTGTGAGTTGAGTAATTTTACGTTGATATAACAATTTAATATAAAAAATTGACATATTAATATATCAATCATTAATTGATTAGACTGGAATATGATATGGTTATTTTAACCAATACATTGTAGTCACACTTCATTCGTCAATTTTTGTGTCAGATATTTATTTCTACCTAGAATTATTGGTGAGTGGAGTAATTCTTATTGATTAGAATGGAATGTGATATGGTTATTTTAACCAATACATTGTAGTCACATTTCATTCATCAATTTTTATGTCAGATATTTATTTCTACATAGAATTATTGGTGAGTGGAGGAATTCTCCGGAAAGGACCAAGGAGACCTTTAAAATGACATTCTTATGAATAACATATTTAAAAATCAGCCCAATCCAATATGGTGTGATCAAAAGTAATGGCTTATTTATAACTGAACTACCAAAAACCTCAAGTTTTCTAGAATATGATCCAAGCCTTAAAGAGAATCTTGTGAGTGGGCACTATGAATGCAGGTTCGAGCCACAAAGACCTCGTCTTTGTAAAATGAGGTTTTTCAAATAAATTCAATTTCAAGCTTGTTTGATTCAATCTTTTAAAAGATGCATGAATACATTTGAGTTATAAGGATTTGATCAAAAAAGTAACTTTACATAAATCTTAAGCACTCACTCAATTACTGAATTAACGAGTCTTCGAATGCTTTGATTTGTTTCTTCGAATTGATCTTCACTTAAAACTTTTTCTTAGAAGCTTTTCATATAGTCTTTTAATCATTTGTGCTTCATGATTTGCATTGAGAGATTTGATCTTCCTTGTCTTTTCCAATGATCGAACAGTGAAAGAGTGATCCTTGTCATGTTTATCGAATGCCATGGCGCTCTAATGGGCCTTACGTATAAGGAAATAAAATTGCGCCTTCGCTAACAGCTATGACTTTTGGCGCAATGGTAAGCGCTTGATCCTCGCAAGACTGAATTGAAATTCAGTTAAACTGATATTGTTACACTCATATAGAGCTCTTTTGGTTTGAGTTTTTTTTTGGTTTGGGCATAAATTCTTCTTTCATACAACGGTGAATTACTTCTTTATATTTGGTTCAAACAATAATAGGAATGATACGTGTGACTTACCAAACTGTCCTTCATTTTATAAAATCTTAACAATTTTAGAAATGTAAAATTTAAATTTTTATTGTTAAGAACTGGGTTTTACATATTTAATAATATAAAGAAAATAATAATAATAATAATAATAATAATAATAATAATAATAATAATAATAATAATAATAATAATAATAATAATAATAATAATAATAATAATAATAATAATAGAAAGAAATTTTTATTAACAATATAAATGATAAAAGGAAAAGAAAAAGAGTTGTCTTTATAAGTAAAAGGCATATTCCGGTCTTAAGAAGAAATCGTAGGAGAAAATTTTTAAAGAGAATATTTAGAGTAATCCTCTATTCCAATCCATTTAAAAATGAAAACTTTGAAGGAATATTCTATTCTTGGAATGATGCATTCCTATCCAGAACCCGAACCAAACATCGGAATTTTCTTATAATGAAATGTAGCATTCTAAGAATAATTTAAAACTCGAACTAAACTAGGCCATAAAGTAACATTGCACTATTAGAATGTATGCATAGATATGGTATATGTATAAATATGGTATAGTTGACTACCACCATAATTCCTAGAATCATGCGATATTATTTTTGTTTCCATGTACAGCTCATTCAATCCCTATTTAAGGGACCTTTGTATTCATTCATAGATCATCAATATAATTTATTCTCACATCTTTCTCTTTAATAGTCAACATGGTATCAAAGCGAAACACAATCACAAAACCCTAGCCGTCCCACCACCACCACGCAAACAACCCACATATCACCCTACAACACCATCACAGACCCTAAATCTATCATGCAGCCACCAACCAGCAGACATCTCAGATCAAAACCTTCGACCCTACAACTGGATCAAACTTCTGTACAATCGTCCATCACATACAGATACTGAATCAAACCAAAAATTACACCAACGTCCTCGTCTTCAATAAGCGATTCAAAATTCGTTTGAATCATCACCATACACCACCGTACGCGCCGCAACAGCAAACTGGTCTCCCACAGCGCTTCGTCCAGGCGCCTCCGCCGTTGCGTCAGCTGCCACGTCATCTGACACATAAGCCCTACTGCCACGTCGCCTTGCAACATCACACAGCCACGTCACCTGCCACGTTAGCACTACTGCCACGTCAGACTACTGCCATGTCACTCTGACCCGTTGACCGTTGACTATTGACCGTTGACCTGTTGACCGTTGACTGATGACCGTTGACCAGTAAAAATCCTTTCGGGCATTTTTCGACGTTCTGAACACAACCGCGGCCTCAGAATTTTTCATATTCGATCTCGATCACTAGGTATTCAGTCTTACTTCAATGGCTTTCGACCCCACAACAATAATTAGCTCATCCACAAAGGATTCCCTTCTCATCATTCAAACTGAGGGCTCCTCATTTAATATCAGCCTTATACTATATGAGACCAACTGTGATATATGGTCTCAACTCATGGAGATGCACATCGTGAAAAAATAAAAAAATTTCTTTATTCAAGGTTCAGCCTCAATTCCGAAAGAAGGAATACCGAAGTTTAATAAATGGTACCCTGATAATCAACGAGTCAAACGCTGGCTCTTAATGTCCATGAAACCAGAAATCATGAAATGCTACATTCGCATTCTTACGGCACGAGAAATTTGAAAATCACTGTCTACGGCATTTCATGATGGGGCTGATGAACTACAAGTTTTTTCTTTGAATCAACAGGCTTTTACTGCCAACCAAGGTGGGCGACCAGTATTTGAATTTTATGGGGAGCTGACAGAAATATTCAGTGAGTTGGACCACCCTGATAAAGTAGTTATGGAAAGTCCTAATGATGTAGAGTCGTACAGGAGGTCAATTCAACGCTTGAGAGTCCACATTTTTCTTGCCGGGCTAGATAATGAACTTGAATAGATCCGGGGTGAGATTTTGCGAAAGAATCCGGCTCCATAACTAGAAGAGGTATATGCCCTAATTCGTCGTGAAGTTCTTCGAGGACAAACAATGAGCCCCACAACAGACATTGTGGCTATGGTAGCCCGCAATCAAGCCCCTTCCAATTCTAATAGACGAAATTCAGAGAAGCGATCTGGTAACCGGCCAAATGACTCTTGGGGCTCAAACTCCAAATACCCTCCATGCTCTGTCTGCAGACTTACCGGACACTCGAGAAAAGGCTGTTATGAAATCATTGGCTATCCTGATTGGTGGAAGGATTCTCGTAATCGCAAAACAGGTTCAACCACAGAGGGAGGTAAAAAATAGGCCTCAGGCTTACTCACCACCGCAGGTACATCAGGTATGGCTTTAAATTTTGTCTCCGTTTTGAATAATACATAGGTAATTGATTCTGGTGCCACTGATCATATGACATCTAATTCAAACATGATTACTCCCTTAATCCCATCATCTCAAACCTTTGTTTCCACAGCCAATGGTGCTCCAGTTCTTGTAGTAGGAAAATGATCAGTTAATCTATCAGACACCCTAAACCTAAGTTCTGTCCTAGTAGTACCATCCTTAGATTATAATCTATTATTTGTTGCTCAAATAACTAATGCCTTACACTGTATTGTCATATTTTGGCCTTCTCATTGTGTTTTTAAGGACATTCAGACGAAGAAAATGATTGGTTGTGGCGTTAGGCGCGGAAAATTGTACTACCTGGACCTGGAATTGAACAGCACAGATCGATTGCACAAGACCTTGAACACTAGTACATCTGCAAAGAAGATTGTCGATGAACTTTGGTTATGGCACCGTCGGTTAGAACACGCATCATTTGGTTACTTAAAAAAATTATTTCCCAGTTTAGTTAATAAAGTTGATTCTTTTGTCTTTCATTGTGAGACTTGTGAACTGGCTAAAAGTCATCGTACTTCCTTTAAACCTTCATTAAATAAAAGTTCATTTCCATTTATGATTATTCATTTTGATGTATGGGGTCCATCTCACATTTCTTCTTTAAGTGGTATGCGATGGTTTGTCACATTTATTGATGATTGCACTCGAATGACGTGGGTTTGTCCCATGAAATCAAAAAGTGAAGTTAATAGTTTGTTCCAAGGATTTCATAAACAGATCCATACACAGTATAACGCTACTATTCAAATTCTCCGCAGTGACAATGGTGGTGAATATATGAGTACAGAGTTACATGCATACTTCAAACTCCATGAAATCATTCATTATACTACATGTCCTTATACACCTCAACAGGATTGGGTTACCGAACGAAAAAATCGTCATCTGTTGGAAATAGTCCAGGCATCATTGATTGGCACAAACACACCAACCTCATATTGGGGCGAAGCACTGTCCTCGGCTGCCTATTTGGTAAACCGCATCCCCTCTGCACACTTGATTTTCAAACACCTTTCAAAGTTCTAGCTAAGTTTGTCTCGGCTCCTACCGTGTCCAATCTTCCTCCCCGGGTGTTTGGATATGTCACATTTGTCCACTTACCAAAGGAACAACAGTATAAGCTTGAACCTCGCGCTCTCAAGTGCGTCGTTGTCGGGTATGCATCTTCTCAGAAAGGGTATCGGTGTTATCATCCTTCTACATAGAAACTGTACGTCACCATGGATGTTACGTTTCATGAAGAAACTATGTACTTTGACATGACTAAACTTCATGGGGAGCACTATAAGGAAGTTCGGTCATTTGGGAATATCAATGAGGAAGAGACAAGCTCAATAGAGGTGGTTCCAACGTTGACTTCAGGTTCACCACCAACAGCAGAGACAACAGAAACACCACTAACTACAGATCTAACTGAAACAGTAGAAATCTTTTTGAGTGAAGTTGTGTCGTCTCCATCTCCACTTAACGCAAACAACCAATCGTCCACTTCAAATATCCCTGAAACTGAGGTCTCCCAGGTATTTTCTTCTATTCCTATAAAGAAACTTCCTAACCGAGCAAATAGAGGTGTACCTAAACCCACATATGACCTAGATTTTACCAATAAAGCCAAATATCCTATGAGTAATTATCTGTCGTATGATCAGTTAACTGCATCTAACAAATCTTTTATGAAACAATTATCTTCTGTATCTATTCCTAACAGTGTGTAGGAAGCCTTATGTGATTCTAAGTGGAAATCAACAATGGATGAGGAGATGAAATCCTTGTTGAAAAATGACACATGGGAGTTGACCGAATTACCAGCAGGAAAGAAGAAGGTGGGTTGAAAGTGGGTGTACACTGTGAAATTTAAAGCAGATGGTACAATCAAAAGATTCAAGGCGAGACTAGTTGCAAAAGGCTACACACAAACACATGGGATTGATTATCTGGAGACATTTGCGCCAGTCGCAAAAATTAATATGGTGCAAGTGTTACTTTCATTAGCTACAAATTTGGACTGGCCTCTACAACAGTTCGATGTGAAGAATGCCTTCTTACATGGGGATTTAGAGGAGGAAGTATATATGGAGTTCCCACCTAGATATAAGATCTCGGTTGAGCATACAAATAAAGTCTGCAAGTTGAAAAAATCTTTATATGGGTTAAAACAATCCCCTAGAGCCTGGTTTGGGAGATTCGCGAGGTCAATGCAAAAGTTTAGGTACAGTCAGAGTAATTCCGATCATACTTTATTTTTAAAAAGGAGCCATGGGAAGATTACGGCTCTTATCGTTTATGTAGATGATATGGTACTCACAGGAAACGACCCTCAAGAATAATAGGTATTGAAGAAGCTCTTATCTCAAGAATTTGAGATGAAAGATCTTGGAAACTTAAAGTATTTTCTGGAGATTGAGGTGTCTAGATCATCAAAAGGCATTTTTCTATCTCAGAGAAAGTATGCCCTAGACTTACTGAATGAAACCGGAATGTCTGCTTGTCAACCATCGAAAACTCCAATGAAGGAATGATTGAAGTTAGAGGTCAAAACAGATCAAGTGTCCGTCGATAGATGGCGTTATCAGAGATTGGTAGGAAGATTGATGTATATAGCACATACGAGGCCTGATATATCATATGCATTGAGTATTGTCAGTCAATTCTTGCATAATCTAGGGGAGAAGCATATGCAGGCAGTTATGAGGATTATCAGTTATCTTAAAGCAGCTCTTGGAAAAGGAATCCTATTCCAGAAAAATGAGGATATTTTGAAGGTTGAAGGATACACTGATGCTGATTGGGCAGGTAATATATGTGACAAAAGATCTACTTTAAGGTACTTCACATTTGTAGGATGAAACTTGGTTACTTGGAGAAGTAAGAAGCAAAATGTAGTATTCTGATCAAGCGCAGAAGTAGAATAACGAGGAATGGCAGTCGGTATACAAAAGTTATTGTGGTTGAAACTACTACTGACAAATCTCGATTTTCCTCCAACAGAACCCATGGTGCTATATTGCGACAACAAGGCAGCATGTGATATCGCACACAATCCAGTTTAACATGATAGAACAAAGCACGTTGAAGTGGATAGGTTCTTCATCAAAGAGAAGTTAGAAGAGAAAGTTACTTATGTCCCTCATGTACGCTCCAAAGATCAGTTAGCTGACATTCTCACCAAGGCCGTGACAAAGAAGGTGTTTGTCAAGCTAATTAGCAAGTTGGGCATGTTCGATATATGTGTGCCAACTTGAGGGGGAGTATTAGAATATATGCGTAGATATGGTATATGTATAAATATGGTATAGTTGACTACCACCATAATTCCTAGAATCATGCGATATTATTTTTGTTTCCATGTACTGCTCATTCAATCCCTATTTAAGGGACCTTTGTATTCATTCATAGATCATCAATATAATTTATTCTCTCATCTCTCTCTCTAATAGTCAACATGCACTATTAGAGCCATCGCAAGCTAGTACACATGCACTACTAGATCATCTCCACCAAATTTTATCAAAAAAACTAAATTGAGAAGTGGGTTCGCTATAAAATTGATATATTTGTGCATTTACGGATGTTAAAATTTTAGATTTTTAATTAACCCACTTCCTTTTTGAGTTTTTTGATGAAATTTGGGGTAGATGATCTACTTATTATAGAGATCGTCCTCACCAAATTTCATGAAAAAATTCATCTGTTTACCTTTCAAAATATATGGTCCTTAAGTTATTTAACTTAAGGACAGTCTTTAAGAGAAGGGACCTCTTCTTTTGGATATCTATATTTATATAAAAATGGGAAAGTCTGACCAAAAAAGTTGACTATATTTTTCGTCTAAAATTTTTCATATACCTTTTCTGTTTTAAGATTCCATGCATGTGAACATGTTAAAAACATCCATGGAGTTAGTGCAGCTCACAAAATGCAGTGTATGAATAATTGGCCAAGGTAATTTGAGCATTGTAGCTTTTAAAAAAAAAATTGCTTGTGAATTTCATTATTAATGGCTATAGGAATATGTACATTCATGCACGGAAAATCAAATTTTAATTTGAGTTTTTCTTGTGAAATGGTAATTTGACTATTAATTGTTACGGTAATTTGAGTATTGTGGCTTTCCAAAAATATTTACTTTTAATGATATATTGTTGTTCGATTTTTCTTTTTCTTTACTTTTTGTGAAGCGTGTTGATTCGATTTTTATAAAAAAAATTATTTTTCATTTATTCCATTAATATTCTTTAGTGTATTTTTTCGTTTAGCAAAATTTTCAATTTTGGATTCTGTAAGTATTTTTAAAAAAAATTTAAATGTTGTTCGTATTATTACAACTTGACGTGCCTGCACTTGGGCTATCGAAACGCTCTTTTTCTAGCGGCGTCAAGTTTTTGGCGCCGTTGCCGGGGATAAGGCAAAAGGCAGATTTCAGGTTTTGTAAAAAGCCGTTCTCTGTAAGTATCTCTCCATTCAATTAATTTATTTTTCTCCCTTATTCTTGTTTTATTTTGTAGAGTTTTCAAGGGGATATTCGAATAGTTTTCCAAGCCTATGCAAGGGCAATTGTTTGTGGACATTCGAATAAGCCCTCCCCATTCACCAAGAATGGCAAACCAAGGTAGAGCGGCGGATCATGAGAGCGATAATGAAGGGGAAGGTGCCAACAATGTTCCTCCAGTTAGGACCATGAGGGACTACCTTCAACCGCCTCGAGCAACTTCCAACTCATGCATCGTCCTTCCCACCGGCCAAGCCGGTGCGTTCTCCTTCAAACCAGGTATGCTTCAACATATCCCCTATTTTCATGGTATGGAGTCGGAAAACCCATACTTGCATTTGAAAGACTTTGAAGAAGTCTGCTCCATATTTCGTGAGGCAAATACAGACGAGGATGTCATGCGATTAAAACTCTTTCCTTTCTCCCTTAAAGCTAAAGGAAAAATTTGGCTTAATGCTCAAAGACCGCAATCAATTCGGTCTTGGCAAGAGCTTCAAGCGGAGTTTCTAAAAAACTTCTTTCCCGTTCACAGAACCAATGATTTAAGAAGGGCGATATCAAATTTTTTGCCAAAAGACAATGAAACTTTTTATAAGTGTTGGGAAAGATACAAAGAGCTTTTAAACGCATGCCCTCACCATGGTCACGGAAACTTGGAGCCTTGTTAGTTTTTTCTATGAATCTCTCACCTCTGATATGCGTACGTTTGTTGAGACCATGTGTAATGGTCAATTCTTTAGTAAGAATCCCGATGAGGCTTTGCTATATTTTGATGAATTAGCGGAAGGCGCCCAAAATTGGAACACCTATACCAAGGAACCCAAAGCCAAAACTCAAGGAAGGGGTGGGTTGTACCAAGTATCCAACGAGGATGACATGGGTGCGAGGTTGTTCCAATTGTCTAAGAAAGTAGAGGCAATGGAAGCAAGTAAACTTAAAGAGGTCAGTGTAGTATCCTCGAGCCAGTTATGTGTCATTTGTGAAAATTCGGGACACACTACCGAGGATTGCCCTACCATTTCGGCTTTCCGGGAAGTCCTCAAAATTCCCGCCCAAGTAAATGCTTTGCACCAGTACAACCAAAACCGTAACCAAAACGACCCTTATTCTCAAAGGTACAATGAGGGTTGGAAGAATCACCCCAATTTCAGTTGGGGAGGAAATCAAGGTCAGAACCACAACCAATATCATCAAAACCAAAGACAACAACAACCTCAAAACCCTTTTTTTCCACCTCAGAATCAAAATCCCAACCAAAACTTGGAAGCTTTTTTGAGATCATTTGTGGACAAAATGGATCGTGACGTGGGTGAGTTAAAAACTCAAATGTCCAAACTCACCACTACCCTAGCTACCCAAGAGAATGGAAAATTCCCTTCTCAACCTTTATTTAATCCTAGAGGCCAAGTTCAAGTTGTAGAGGGAGGAGAGTCTAGCACCAAGATAGAAGAGCTCAAATCTATCACAATCCTAAGGAGTGGGAAGGAGGTAGACAAAACTATTGTTCCTAAAACCCCCAAGGTGGCGGACATAGTAGAGCCTATGAGTGTTGAGAAGGTTGTGAGTGAAGAAAAGAAGAGAGATGAAGAAAAACAAGGAAAGGAGGATCTAGAAAAAAATCAAAAATGGGATCAAAGTCCCATTTTTGGAAAGATTGAACCAACCATCCAAATCTAACACCGAGATTTTGGATGTCTTTAGGCAAGTGAAAATCAACATTCCATTGCTTGACGCGGTCATGATCGATCATGGGAAAAGCCATGATCGATCATGGTGAACTTTTTCTGCGGCAGTGTACTCCCATGATCGATCATGGGCATAACCATGATCGATCATGGTCCCCCTTTAAAACAGAGCAGGCGCAATTTAAACCCCAAAATCGTGCCCCATCTCTTTCTAAACCCCAATTTTCTCTCCACATCCCTTCTCCAAGGCTTCTCCCATCATCTAATCAAACCCTCCCCTAGCCTTTCCACCTCCATAATCATCCAATTTCAACCCCAAATCCTACACCCATCTAAGAATCAACCATTTTCTCTCTCTTAAGCCCCCCTATTTCGAGCCCTACTCCCCCAAATTTCAAAATCTCTCTCTACTTCTCCCGTCACACTGCCTTCTTCCCACATCAATGGCCGCTATTGCTCCAGTCAACAAGCCTGAAAAGCTTCAAGCCGCAAGGGGTGGATATCGCAGGTTCTGTAGCCGTCAGGAGTATGATTGGTGGAACTATACTTTTAGGAACCGGGTTGTGTTGATCGAGTGGCCCGTGATTATTGGTGCTTTAGATGATTTCCCGCAAATGGGAGCCTTCGAGAGACATGAGG
Source organism: Lonicera japonica (assembly GCA_021464415.1). Taxonomy (NCBI): domain Eukaryota; kingdom Viridiplantae; phylum Streptophyta; class Magnoliopsida; order Dipsacales; family Caprifoliaceae; genus Lonicera; species Lonicera japonica. The sequence goes on along the minus strand of CM038471.1, from coordinate 9,016,099 downwards.
GGTGGGTGCAATATTTGCGACAAACAGGTAACCAATGCAATCTCACTCTATGTCGTGAATTTGTTGCAAGCTTGGTGCGTGTGCCCAATGCTACCTATTCCTATGTTGCCCACGTGCGTGGGAGAACTGTACTCTTTAACCTTGAGGTTGTTAATAGAGTCACGGGGATTCCGGCATTGCCGGATGGTAGCTATGACCTCCGTCATTCAACCCGTATTGTATACCCCACCGATGACGAGTTGGCCACATTTTTGGCCGGTCGTCCAATGACTTGGATTGGCACGCAATTCGATAGGAACAATTTGGCTGAGCATTTTAGGACCATGTGGCTCGTTGTAGCCAATGCGATTGACCCCACCTCGCACATTCAACACTTGTACCCCTATCATGCTTATGTTCTATACGTCATTGCTCGTAATAAGCCGTGATGTTTGGTTCGCTACATAATGCGAAAAATCATGAAAGTCTATGACACGGTGGCCCATAATGAAACGATCAAATTTGGTGTTCTTTTAACCCGCATTTGCTTGGAAGCGGGTGTCCAAGAAAGGGACACCGATGTCAGAAAGATTCAGCATGCCCCGATAAACAGGTCCACCCAAGCTAGAGCCGCCAGCCAACTGAGAAATCGGCCAAGTTCTTCGGCCGCACCTCCTCCAGTTGAGTCAGAAGAAGAAGCACCATAAGAGGCTGGACTCGACGCTCTGGGTCCTTCGAGGAGAAGAAGAAGAGCAAGTACAGGGCCTGTGGACGATAACATGGAGTTCTTGAGAGAGCAATTTGAGCAAATGAATGCCATGATGCACGCTGGGTTTGATACTCTCAATACTAGGGTGGACAATATGCTAGTCCGCCAAGATCATATGGAGGTAGAGATTGCCTCCAGGGTGGAAGTTCATACGGCGACTCAACAGGAGTTCATACGCCGGCAATTCGAGGCGTTCTACAGTTGATTTCCCCCACCCCCACCTCCCGATATGTGATGATGTGATAGCCTTAAAACTCTTTAATTAGTTATATTTATGCTTAGTTTTATGTTATTTCTTTTGAGTTGTATTAGATTTCAAACTTAATGTTAACGTTAGAACTTGGTTTTAATGATTGAATGTTATGGTTTTTGATAATTGAATTCTAATTCTAACCCGTTTTGTATATAGTTGTTGTTTATCTCTTATTTTTGTCTCATGGAAAGCAAAGCCAAAGTAGCCCTTCCGTGCATTTAATTGTTCTCTTTCCATTGAGGACAATGTTATCTTCAAGTTGAGGGGGTATGTGATTATTTTGTTCTGTTGTTTTGGCTTGCCATTATCTATTTTCATGAGTTGATGAGATGTGTTTCATTTTTTTTAGAAGTTTGAAAATTGATGAGAGTTTGAGTCTTTGTTCAAATGAAGACTATTGTTTCATTAGCTTTTGGCATGAATTCTTTGTTCTAGATAGGAATTTGAATGATAATCTAAATTTCCTTGCTCCACTTAGTCTCATATCCCATTATATTCTCTTGTTCCACATGCTAGATTTCTTCGGTTGTTTCCAATTCGGTAATAACACTTAGATTTATTTTCATTGAGAGAAGAGAAATTTTTGTCCAAAAATGATGGAAGCTCTTTTGAAAAGATCCTCCAATGATAGGACAAAAGCATAGCACTTTTATAACTTGGTCGACTTTTATCCTAAATTGACTTAAAGCTTCACTTGACTAAATCTTAAGTCTCTTTCTCTAATATTATGGATGGGTATAGTTACCATGTGGGAAAGGGTGAATAGCTTTCTTCGAGCTCCAATGAATGAGCAGTATAATGTAAAAATATCGTAAGTGAGACCGCTGCCCCCCCATAGAGATGAAAACCGCCCTGATCTAACTTAGCAGAATTTCCAAGTAAAAGATAAAAAAAAAGGCGCTTAGAATCAACAAAACTTTGAGTTTTTGTTTTTGAAAAATTTCTTTCTTCCTTCTTGAATGATTATGACTCTTTGTGTTTATATTAAATTGTTTGAATCGAAGTCTAGTATGTAAGTATTGGAGAATATAGGATTGTGTTCTAAAGGAGGTAGGCGAATTAGATGATCATTCAAAAGTCTGTCATTCTGAAAAATTGATAGTAATGCCTCTTGCTTTGCAAAGTGAAACTTGAATCTTCATTCTCATCGTTCATCATGATCAAACTTCTGATGTTTGTAGATATCATTTCTGAAAACCTTCACGAGATGTAACTCGTCTTCTAAGGGAACTTAGAAGTTAACATCTTTTTGTATATCATATTATTATTTTTTTGTAATTATATATTTTTGTCTTGCTAAGAGACTAGCAAGAGATAAGTTGAGGGGAATTGATAAACGCATAATATTGTCGTGTTTAAACTCTTTCCAGGAGTCGCTTGACGCGTTTGTTGCATTAATTCTGCCTAATTATCCGCTTATCTCGAGATTAGTGCCTTAGCGAGTGTTGTATCTAACATTGCCCAAGTTGGTGTATATTTTGTAGTATTCCATGTTTTTGTAGGATTGGAATACAATGGCATAACATGAGGTGATCAAGAGCAAGCCTAGATAGCTTGCAAAAGTGCTGAGTGAAAAGTTCCAGGCCCATGATCGATCATGGGCAAAGCCATGATCGATCATGGCTTCCAAAATTTCTGGCAGAAGACTCCCATGATCGATCATGGGCATAGCCATGATCGATCATGGTTTAGCGAGTGCACCAACTACCTTTTGCTTTTAGCCTTATTTTGGGGAAGTTTGTTCCTAGATATTTTCCTTTGGTTTGTTTATTGATTTAAGTACACCCTTAGCTAGCTTTTAGTCTAGGGGATCAAGGGATATTGGATTATTATTTTATCTAGTTTTACACACTTGCAAGTTCTAGAGAGAATGGAGAACTCTTGAGTTTTGTTCTTCATTTTTCCTTTGTAAGTGTTTAATTTGTAAGAATGATTTCTTCTTCTATAATATTTGTTCTTTCATTTATTATGGAGTATTCTATTACTAAGGTTACGGAGGTGAATCGCGATATAATTTTCGGTGATTAATGGCTCAATCCATACTTAAAGTTTGATAAATATTTGTGAATCCTTTTCTTCATCATATCTTCCATTATTTCAAGTTTTCTAGGTATTTTCATATTAAGTTAAGACTTTATATGCCTTGTATATTTAGTTCTTAGTTGTTAATGAACATACAACATATTTATATGGTTCTAGAAAGCTTGAAATCTCTTTCCCCCATTCATGGAGTTTTTGTCCTCTTTGTAGAAATTATAAATAGTTCATAAAATCCCATAGATGGATTATAAATTTGTTTAGCTTATCTTTGATTCATTTATTGAAATATTGAGTGCTTCTTACACTATATATGATACTTAGACTCTTTATTTTCTACCATAAGTGATAAATGATGAGATGACAAATTTATCCCATAAACTTCATTCCATTTCATTGTTAGGATTCACTTTCTAATTTTCATTCTTTAAATCATGAGATTATATACACTTGTTTTATGTTAAATCTTATTATGATGAGTTTGTCATATCTATCTCGGATTAGCTTCATCGGGAATGGGTTGCCTTGCTTCACACCCGTAGCTAAGAGGTAGGAATGATAACCTTGTCTTTGGTGGAATGTCGTTTGTCTCTTTCTTGATATAGCTTCAATCCGGGAATGAGTCGCCTAGCGTCGCACCCTTTGCTATTGAGAGATACACCAACATTCCCCATATCTCGAGAAACCCTATGTTGAAATCTTTGTATGGGCAAGTGATCACCGTTTCTTAAATCGCAACTAACTTCCGAATACCTTAGTGATTTCTTATTAATTTTCAAACCGATTTATGTTTACGTTGTTTTACAACCAATCCAACTTACAAAATCTGAAAAATCATTTAATCCGCAATCCATTCTATTCCTTTTCAACTATCCCTGTGGTTCGAAACTCGGACTTTCGAGACTTTATTACAACTTGACGTGCCTGCACTTGGGCTATCGAAACGCGCTTTTTCTAGCAGCGTCAAATACACAATAGCATAATAGAGATTTATACAATATATATACATAGATCAAATAATCCATTAGATTTAATTAATATATATTATGTTGGATCTGAGGGTAAACATGAAATCAATGTATATTGATGTGTGCATATGTGATGCGATGTGTATGTACATGTGATGCGTGTGTATACATACCAAATCTCACAAACTGTGATATATATATATAGGGAAAATTTCAAGTAAGGACCTTATTTATGGACCAGGTCATTTGGCATGCTTTCCGATGGATTTTTTGATGAAATTTAGTGTGGATGTTTTTCATCATGTGTAGAATATCTCCCCCAAACTTTATCAAAAATTCAACCTAAAAGTGGGTTAACTACATGATTGAAAAATATTGGTCCAAAAATAGATATATAAAATCCAATATTTTTTCAATCCTGTAGTTAACCTAATTACCAATTAAACTTTTTTATGAAATTTGGTGGAGTTGGTCTATACATGAGGGAGAACATCCCTACCAAATTTCGTCAAAAAAAGTCCTTACATGTAATGCACCTTATATATATATATATATACATATATATAGTGTGTATGTTCATATGTGTACAATATGTAAGAGAGGACAGAGAGAGAGGGAAGTAGGCCCTGTGGTGGGTAAGGGTAGCCATGATGGTGAAGGGGACAATTTGTTGGCCACAAGGGCGTTCGAGGTGGATTGATCCACGGGTGGACTGTTGAAAATTGTTGTGGATTTATAGGCCGGGCATGAGGTGATATTTTTTTTTCTTTTATATAATACAAATTCATGTCAACATTTACTTATTTTGTTTAAATAAAGTACCAAAGTGTGTTTTAGTTATTTACTTAGAATTATTTTCTCTTATACATTTTTAAGATTAAAAAATGGCCCGTAATTACTATACGGATGTGGAATGCTATAGTAGCATCTAAAAGAAAATTTAGCCTATTATCTTTCTCGAATTTTGATCTAGAGAAAAAGGGAAGCAATAAATATTCTAAACTCGAAACCTAAAGATGTGTTAATTTAGAGAAGTACCCACTATAGTCTATGGTGGGAAGTCTCTACCATTACACTACTCATATATAAAGTACCAGCAGAGCCGGCCCTGGGCATAGGCGACCCATGTGGCCGCCTATGGCCCCCGACATATATAGCGGGTGATGGTGCTTGTCTTTCAACTTGAGTTCGGAGTCTTGGTATGGGATTGGTTGACCTTCTTATTTTTTTTTGTTTTAACAAGTACACTTGCAAGCCCAAGTTCCCAATTCAACTAAAATAAGAAAAAAAAAATGCAATAAAACAGCCCTAAACCCTATATATCGATGAGTTTTTTTTTTCTAATGTTGAATAATATGCCATCTTTTAAAAAAATTTTAACTAAATTCTATATAAATAAGAAATTTAATTACTCTTTTTGTTAATTTTCAAATCTCATAATTTGTGTATATATATATGTGTGTGTATCAGTTGTAGTTTATTGATATAATTAATTATGTTACATGAGTATACAAAAAGGCCCCAAAACCAAATTTCGCCTAGAGCCCCTCAAAACTCAAGGCCGGCCTTGAGTAGCAGGATGGTAAGTACTTTCCACCATAAGCTATGGTGGTCATCTCTCTAAATTTGTATATTTTTGTTATATTTAAGGGTAATGATCCATCAAATATTGTTATATTATTTATATATACGATGATTAATATGATAAGTACTTGATTTTCTTGCTAATTTATGGTAAATAATGTCATGATTTAATTTATTATGGTGTGCATGCACACACTATAGTGAATAGTCTATATTACATAAAAAAACAAAATAAATAGTTTTAGTTCTTAAAAAAAATCTCAAATTGAACAGTTGTTATTTTTAACATCATGTAAAGATAATTAAAATGTTAAATCACTAACTCAAAATGTAAATATGTGTTAATTTAGAGAAGTACGCACTATAGCTTACGATGGAAAGTACCTACCATTACACTACTTACATATAGAGTAGCAAGGGGGTAAGTAATTTCTACTATAAGCTATGGTCGGTACCTTTCTAAATTTGTACATTTTTGTTACATTCAGGGGCAATGATCTGTCAAATATTTTTATATTAACTATATATACGATGAGTAATATGATAAGTACTTATTTTCTTGATAATTTGCAGTAAATAATGGTGTGGTGTAAATTATTATATGCATGCACACACTATATTGAATACTTTATATTACTTAAAAATCAAAATAAATAGTCCTAGTTCTGAAAAAATAAATCTTAAATTAAAAAGTTATTCCTTTTAACATCATGTAAACATAATTAAAATGTTAAATTACTTGCTCGAAACCTAAAGATGTATTAATTTAAATAAGTACACACCATAGCCTATAGTGATTGAGCCCAGAAATTACATTTCTAAACCCTTAAACAAGGCTCAATTAGCTTCTAGTTACCATCTAAAGCCGAAAATTGCATGTAAATTCAGTTTAAGCATGAAAAGAAGGCACTGCATTGTATTTTTGTGTTACTAAGCCATTTTGTAGACCTAAAGTAGTTAAGCAATTGAGGTTGTATGCAAAATAGAAGGTTCAAAGCGAAAAAGTGTAAGATGAAGGTCCGAAAAAGAAATCAGTATCTATTCCGATGCCCGAGGCGAGGAAAACTCCTCAAACTACCCCTAAAATGCTAGGGAGAAGAGAATAGCAAGTATCCAAGCATGAATTAAGTGCATGAAAGTGTCCAAGAGTGATCTCGTGAGGAAAGAAGCTCAACCGAATCAATTCTGGAAGTTTTCGAACAAAACCGAGAACTGCCATAAAAAGTTCAAAGTTGTAGCTGATCAAAGTTTTTCTACAATGGAAATTTGAAGAAATCTCAAGAAATAGAAGTAGTAGAGAATTAAATTACCTACTCATAGGCGAAAGCAGTGAGTCAATCAAAATTCGAAGCAAAAAGTTATGAGTAAAAGAAGAAACAGCCAAAAGAAAAAGAAGAAAAAAATAATAAAAAAATCAAGAGGATCGATCCCCACAAGGTGAGGACCGATCCCCTCTTTAAGTTTTGGTCCATTTTTTATTTTTGGCTCTTTTCGACCCGTTTCCTCAACGATTATCCAACCAACAACCAGAGACACTTATGGGACATATAAAAGACCATATTATCTCATATGAATAACATCTGACGATCAAACTTGAGTATTTTTCTTTTCAATTCCTAAATACAATTGTTAGTTTAGTTTGTTTGTGATACATTGAGGCTGGATTATTGGTGTAATCAAGATTTCATTCATCGTTATATCAAGTTTCAATCTCAATTGTTATTCTTTATTCAGGTAACCCTAGTTTTCTCTTTTAATTCAATTCAATTGCCTTTTCTTGTGTGTTTTCTTTGATATTCTTAAATTAGTTGTTAAAAATCATGTATATTCTGGAATCAATACTAAAACCACATTTTAGGGTATGATCCTAAGGTTTATAGGTTTATTTATTCGGTTTGTCAGTGTTTTATCAATTTATGCTTGTTTCTCGTTCTATATTCAAATAATTTATAGTTTTTCAGTGCTATTCATATGTGATTCTTTATTCATGATTAGTAATCTGATTTTTTAGAATTTTTACGGTTATAGTCGATTTTCTAATATTTTTGTCAGTTTTTGAGTTTGTTTTCAGTTTTAAGCATAAAATCTTCGTTTTAAATCGGAATTGAGTAATTCCAGAGCCAAACAATTTCAAATCTGATTTTCTATGTTATTAGGTATATTTCTACTATTTTTCATAATTTCAAAGCTTATTTTCATGTTTAATTTGATTATGTTTAGCTAAATCGTTTGTTAGGAGTCCGTAGTAAAGGATGCAAGCTTAATCTTTGAATGTAATCCAATTTAAGTTTGAATTTTATTTTTTCCATTAGTTATAGATCACCTAATGAATGTATGAGTATTGTATTATCTTTGCAAGCCTGTGAGAATCCACAAATGCGACCCCCGGGTCTCGTCCCGTTTGTTGGGCGTCTGAAACGTCGGAACGGATTCCGTCGTTCCATTTGCTAGAGTATTTTGATAACTCATATCGCATGTCCCTATGTTCTATTTCTAGATACAAAAGGGTTCGTTCAGAGTCGCCAGTACGTTTTACGAGAAAACTGACAAAAAAGGGTCATGTAAGAATAAAGGCTATAGACAAGCCTTTATTTACACGTTTGTCTACGAAACCAGGATTTTATAGGGTTCGGAAACTATATTACGATTTGGGAAGGTGTTAAGCACCCATTCCTCCCTTTCGGTCTCTAGTGGTCTTTTATATGTTTATTCTATGTTGAAAAACTTGGATGCTTTTACTGACAGTCTACTACTTTCTAAGTGAAAACCCTAATTTTTGGAAAAAATGGGAAAAGGGATAAAAACCTTTGTGTTCCGAGATCTAAGGTCTAGTTTTGAGGGATGAAAGTACAAGTGACAAAAATGGGTTTTTCTTTAGAGAGGGAGTTTCCCATATTATTTCTCAGATAATGACGATTTTTCTCGGGTTTTAACTTATTTTGGAAAAAGTTTGGGTCTCATATCGGAACTAATTCAATATGGAATTAGAACTCTTGAGGGGAGTTCTACCAGATGCATCACAATCTATGAAACAGATAGGATATACCGGGTTTTTAATTCTTAAGTAAGTTTTACCGGTCCGGGTTTTGAAAACAGGATTTTATCCGGATGGTAATATATTTACTCTTCTGGTTTTGCAAATGGTTTTATCAAGGTCTTTTGTTTTGAAAACGGTAGACTATTTATAACTTGGCAATAAGTTTATTCAAATAAAACGTGGACAGAACAACAGAAGTAAAACAAGTACACAGATATCTAATTTAAATACTAGAAGGGACTTTCTTTACCTTCCCGATTAGAATAATAATATTAAGAAAGAAAATATAATGCGGCGGAGAGATTTTCGGCGATTATAATCTTTTCCTTCTTCAGATATTTCTGAGAATTCGATTCCAGAGACGGGACACGTCGAGTGTCAGGAATAGATTCGATAACTCTTCAGAAATAAGACGATAATAGAGAATGGTTGATGAAAGACTAGAAAATCAGATTTAAAGCTTAGAATTCCTCAATCCCAAGTTGCTTCCTGGAACCCTTGGGGGTGTTGGCCTTTTTATACTGCTCGGGAAAGATTGTCGCGCGACATATCCCCAGAAAGGGCAAGTGTTGCGCGACATAATGTACAATGTCCCGCGACAAACGGCTGAAGTGATGGGTTCTGACACTGTGATGTGCCAGAAAGTGGTTGGTCGGGGTCAAAGGGGTTTGTCGCGCGACAAAGGAGTGATTGTCGCGCGACATAACAGTTATTGTCGCGCGACATACTGATATGTCGTGCGACAATCCCACTTAAAAATAAGTTTGTTGGCCAACAAACCCTTTCGGGGTAGTTTCGGGTGCTCGGGTGGGTCCCGAACCCAAAAATAGTAGTTTTCGAAGGTCGTTAGGGTTCTTGCGGGGGTCTCGGATTGGGGTGTCTACAGACCCTCTCGACTCAAGCTCCTTGCTTGCAAGGAATTGAAGCGACTAGAAGAGACCATGATCCATGGCTCCCACAAGAACTCTAAGTAAGTGTGCGTATGCAAAAAAGTGATCGTGAGTGCCTCCGGAGAGGGCTTTGTGTTTGGTTTTGCCTCTGGAGAGGGCTTGTGTTACCTCTTTGCCTCCGGAGAGGGATTTTATTTGCTCCATTCGCCTTTGATGGGAGGACTACCTTTTGTTCCACTTTGCGCCTCAGGTGGGAGGACTACCATTACTCCACTGTGCCTCTCTGGGAGGGCTTCGCCTCAGGTGGAAGGAACTCCATTGCTACATTGTGCCTCTCTGGGAGGGCTTCGCCTCAGGTGGGAGGACTACCATTTGTTACACTGTGCCTCTCTGGGAGGGCTTCGCCTCAGGTGGGAGGACTACCATTGCTACACTATGCCTCTCTGGGAGGGCTTTTGATCTTCTCGCCTCAGGTGGGAGGACTACCATTACTACACTGTGCCTCTCTGGGAAGGCTTTGGATCTTCTTGCCTCAGGTGGGAGGACTACCATTGCTACACTGTGCCACTCTGGGAGGGCTTTGCTCTTCTTGCCTCAGGTGGGAGGACTACCATTGCTACACTGTGCCTCTTCTGGGAGGGCTTCGCCTCATGTGGGAGGACTACCATTGCTACACTGTGCCTCTCTGGGAGGGATTTTGATCTTCTCGCCTCAGGTGGGAGGACTACCATTACTATACTGTGCCTCTCTGGGAGGGCTTTTGATCTTCTCGCCTCAGGTGGGAGGACTACCATTGCTACACTGTGCCTCTCTAGGAGGGCTTTGCTCTTCTTGCCTCAGGTGGGAGGACTACCATTGCTACACTGTGCCTCCTATGAGAGGGCTTCGCCTCATGTGGGAGGACTACCATTGCTACATTGTGCCTCTCTGGGAGGGCTTTTGATCTTCTCACCTCAAGTGGGAGGACTACCATTGCTACACTGTGCCTCCTCTGGGAGGGCTTCGCCTCATGTGGGAGGACTACCATTGCTACACTGTGCCTCTCTAGGAGGGCTTTTGATCTTCTCGCCTCAGGTGGGAGGACTACCATTACTACACTGTGCCTCTGTGGGAGGGCTTTTGATCTTCTCGCCTCAGGTGGGAGGACTACCATTGCTACACTGTGCCTCTCTGGGAGGGCTTTGCTCTTCTTGCCTTGGGTGGGAGGTCTACCATTGCTACACTGTGCCTCCTCTGAGAGGGCTTCGCCTCATGTGGGAGGACTACCATTGCTACACTGTGTCTCTCTGGGAGGGCTTCATCTCAGGTGGGAGGACTACCATTGCTACACTGTGCCTCTCTGGGAAGGCTTTTAATCTTCTCGCCTCAGGTGGGAGGACTGCCATTGCTACACTGTGCCTCTCTAGGAGGGCTTCGCCTCAGGTGGGAGGACTGCCATTGCTACAATGTGCCTCTCTGGGAGGGCTTCGCCTCAGGTGGGAAGACTACCATTGCTACAATATGCCTCTCTGGGAGGGCTTTGCTCTTCTCGCCTCAGGTGAGAGGACTACCATTGCTACATTGTGCCTCTCTGGGAGGGCTTTTGATCTGTAAGAAGAAAGAAAATTGCCTCTGGGAGGGCTTTGTGAGTACTTTTTCCTCTGGCGAGGGCTTGTGTTTGTGATTTGCCTCCGAAGAGGGCTTGTGTTGTACTCTGGTGAATTGTTTGTTGTCTCTCTTAGACTGCTAGAGTGAGAGAGAGAAATTTTAGTGTGGGTGAAAAGAGCTTCTCGAGGTCTGATCTTTTATCTGGATGTCCGTTTTCCTGTATCTTTCTGAACTTTACTCTCATGTTTTCTTTGAGTGAAGATGCTTCTCTCAGAAGGCAGTTTTTAGATTTTTCTTGCTGTCTGCAGAGTGATGTTTCGAGGTTTTCCAAACCATCTCTTCTGTATAGTGCTGAAAAGAAAATTTGTTTGAAAGTTCAATCTCTGATCTCTGTTCTCTTCTTTGTTTTCTCTTTTGGTGAGCCCACATCGTATTCTGTTTTTCGATGCCCTTATTTCTCCCTCTTTTGGGAAAGACTTTTCCTGGCCTTTTCTGTTTTTGACCAGGAGTCTTTTTATCCCTTTGTCGTGATAAGGAGCGTTACTCACCCAAAACGAAACCCTGAGCCGGTTTTGGCCTAGCTGTCACTTTTGGTGTGGCTCTCCCTGTCACTCTGCATTTCTATTTCTCTCGCTCGTTTTTGGGCGCTTATGCGGGTTCTTTCTCTTTTCTACTTTTTTAATTTTTTCTATTCCTGTCTTATCTCAATATTTTGCTTTTTCTCATTGATGGTCTCAGTCCTTTCTGAGAGATCGGAGACTACTTTAACCGTTGTATTTCTTCCTCGCATTTTTCAGAGAGATGATTTGGAAGTTTTCCTCGAATTTTCATCCTGGGTGTGCGGTTTTTAGCAATTTTTTCGATAACTGCTTCTCTGAAGTACCCCTGCAGGAGATAAAATGAGACAAAGGTCAAAAAATCAGGGGATGGAGGTGATTGTCGCGCGACACTTCGGGATAGGACCATTTGTCGCGTGACAATAAGTCCATTTGTCGCCCGACAAATTGGTTCATTATATATGCCTCTTGCTGAGCTCATTCCACCTCATTCTCTCATTTCTCTTTCTCTCTCTAGCTTTCTTTCTCTCTTCTCTCAAGCGTGGAAGCCCTGCCGCTTTTCTGACTTTTTCGACTTTTCTTATACTCTACTTACACTCAGATGGATCCTGCACAGCCAAATAGATTAGAGGGTGACCAAGATGAGGTCACCTTTACCGACGCTCAGGGCGTTCTCCGGTGCAGCCCTCACCATGATGACTGGGAGGACCTTGATTGGTACCGTGAGGATGGGGTAGACCGCGGTCGGGCGGTGGTCTACCGAGACGTTACCCGGGTTACTCCGGTCCCGAACGTTCCGTGGCTCTTGATGGAGCCTGTTTCTCACGAGATCCGTCGACGGTCTCTAGTATGTCTTCTTTTCGTGTTTTTATCTGTTCTATTATTTCTGTCGTTTCCTGCATGTATTTTGAACAATGTTAGTACGCATATCTGCCTAGAAATAACGTCCGATTTAGTGAACACATACTTTTACCTGTGATACCTCTTAGGTTTTTAGGAAACTACATAATGTTAACCTTTTAACCCTATATCTCTCATAATTACACCAAAGTACCCTCAGGTTTCGGAAAATTTACATAATTTACCCCTATAACCCTATATCTCTCATAATTACACCAAAGTACCCTCAGGTTTTGGAAAATTACATAATTTACCCCTATAGCCGTATAACTCTCGTAATTACACCAAAGTACCCTCAGGTTTTGAAAAATTACATAATTTACCCTTATAACCCTATAACTCTCATAATTACACCAAAGTACCCTTAGGTTTTGGAAAATTACATAATTTATCCCTATAGCCCTATAACTCTCGTAATTACACCAAAGTACCCTCAAGTTTTGGAAAATTACATAATTTACCCCTATAACTCTCATAATTACACCAAAGTACCCTCAGGTTTTGGAAAATTACATATTTTACCCCTATAGCACTATAATTCTCATAATTACACCAAAGTTCCCTTAGGTTTTGAAAAATTACATCATTTACCCCTATAACCCTATAACTCTCGTAATTATACCAAAGTACCTTCAGGTTTTGGAAAATTACATAATTTACCCCTATAACCCTATATCTCTCATAATTACACCAAAGTACCCTCAGGTTTTGGAAAAATTACATAATTTACCCCTATAGCCCTATAACTCTCATAATTACACCAACGTACCCTCAGGTTTTGGAAAATTACATAAATTACCCCTATAACCCTATATCTCTCATAATTACACCAAAGTACCCTCAGGTTTTAGAAAATGACATAATTTACCCCTATAGCCCAATAACTCTCATAATTACACCAACGTACCCTCAGGTTTTGGAAAATTACATAATTTACCCTTATAGCCCTATAACTCTCATAATTACACCAAAGTACCCTCAGGTTTTGGAAAATTCCATAATTTACCCCTATAGCCCTATAACTCTCATAATTACACCACTGTACCATCAAGTTTTGGAAAATTACATAATTTACCCCTATAGCCCTATAACTCTCATAATTACACCAAAGTACCCTCAGGTTTTGGAAAATTACATAATTTACCCCTATAGCCCTATAACTCTCATAATTACACCAAAGTACCCTCAGGTTTTGGAAAATTACATATTTTACCCCTATAGCCCTATAACTCTCATAATTACACCAAAGTATCTTCATAATCCTGTACTCTTTCTTTTGTCTGCAGTGGGTTGGCCTTGGTTAGGGTTTCCCCAACACCATTTCTTCAGAGTGGCGACAGGCACCGGCCCCTGTCCAGGAGTTGCTCCTTGCGACTCCTTTCGGTTCTTTCTTTGATGCCCTCCCGGAGCTGGTATCTAGGGCAGCTGTGTTGGTGTCGGCCCTGGCCTTTCACTGGTGGGACACCACCCACACCTTTCATTAGAGTTGGAGGGAGATGACGATGACCCCCCTTGATTAATTTGCATTGACCAGGATTCCCTCAGGGGGTCCCTATACAAATCGATGTCCCCTTGCATCTGACTGCAGAGGGTATTGTTGGCGCACTAGGGTGGTTTCCTGAGCGACGGAGTTCGGGCGATACGATTCCCCGAGCTATTTTGGTCACACGCCTGGCGACAGAGAGAGCCAGATTAGTTGCTTCAGGGGTGCCGATGACCCGCCTGAAAGCGCGTCGGTATGCCCGCGTTCTCCTCTTACTGACTCTCCATGATTTATTCGAGGCCCGTGGGGGGTACCCGGCCCATCTCTGGTGGCTGCCCTATCTCAGAGACTTTATCATCATGTTCGATTAAGACTGTGGTGGTTTTATTCTTGCCGTCCTTTACGATGCTATGGACCAGGTTTCTCGCCATCTAGCCCTAAACCTCAAGGGCTTTTCTTTGCTGTGGGAGGTATATACTTTTGTTCCCTTGTCTTTGTTTCAGTCCTTTACATATTATCCGTTGATTGTTGCTGATATTCTTTATGTTTCCTCTTCAGAGTTGGTTTGTGGCGTATACTCGTCTGGGTCGCGCCCAGGTGGATCTCCTCATTGAGAACGAGGATCAGTTTCCCCTTCTCCGCCGATTCATCGCGGAGAACTACAGGGCTCCCTATGTATATCGGACCAGGGAGACCGGAGCTGCTGCCGTCCATGACCTGCTGGAGGAGCAGGTAAATATCGTTAGTATTTTTTCTTTTCAAAATAGATAAATGGTAAATAAAATATAAATCACTGAAGTAAAATTTGTTTTTGTTCAGATTGAGTGGGCCCCCTGGGGTGATCTGGGCCCCCACTTCGGATATGGCCGTGCTCTGACCGCCTCGAGGACCAGGCGACTTATCAGGGATGAGTACGGCCTCCACTTCTACTTGGGCAAAAGAGTTATTCGCCAGCATACACCGGCCCAGTGGCCTAGAGTTCCTTTATTCCCGTCAGTTCTGATGAGGCGAACGGGCGAGGTCGACCCGGTGATGATGCAGGCGTTGGTTGATGGGCTCGGTTTTTAGATGTTCACCGAAGAGGGAGATTATGCTGCGTTCACCACCCGTTACTTGATGAGGGAGCCGAAGGGGACTCGGGGACGGGTCTTCTATGAGAGGTACCGGGCGTTGGGAGGTGATCCCAACTATATATGAGGACAGGCTCATTTGTCCCGAACAGTTCCCGGTCAGCTGCCGCCTGTCCCCGATCAGAAGGATAACATTTTGGACTCTGACGATGACGATCCTGTGGGAGAGAGGGACGTCTCTGCTGGTGCTGGGGGAGGCGATGATAGGCCTGAGGGAGGTGATGATAGACCCGAGGGCGGTGAGGGAGGTGGGACATCGGCTGTTCTAGAGCAGCCTCCTCAAACGACGCCTAGAGAGGAGCAGCAGGCTGAGGGTTTTGAGTTCCCTACTAGTCCATCGGTATCTCTAGGGGTAGTTTTTGATGCCGCGGAGGCTGTTGAGGGAGGTGCAGCAGATTTTTCAGAGCGGTCCTGGGAGCCTGCGGACTTTGGGGTCGATTATGAGCAGTTCGGGCGGACCCCTCCTGCTATTGCAACTACTTCTGGCGGGGTCCCGCCTTTGAGAGCGACGGCTGTTGTGGATCCTCCAGGCGTCCGTACTTTCGCCACACTGACCCCTCTTTCGTCGACTACTATGGGCCCTCCGGCCCGATCTCCAGATATCGGGGGTTCTTTTTATCGGCCTCCCTTGTTCCCAATCCGTGAGGAGGGTGGGTCCACTTCTGCTGCTGTACCGGCGGGTTCGTCTGTTCATCTGATAGACCTGCTGCCACTTCCTCGGGATATATCTTATATTGGTGTCGGTCTCCGTCGATATACGGTGCCTGAGTATCCTCTTCCTGAGGATACATTCGATTACTTGGGTGGTTGTTCTGATGATGAGCTATATGCTTTATCTTCCCTTAGTATCTCTTCATATCCATGCCTATTTATCTTTACTGTGCTGATTCCTTCTTTTCTTTTTTTGCAGCGAGTGAGCGTGCGTGTGGCGGATCTGAGAGCTTGGCACTCCCAGTATTTATATAGCTGGAACCTCTAGGAGATCCCGGTCTTCGGTGATTCGCCCTACGGCTCTGGTCCAGTCGATGGGGCCTTCTCAGGCAGTAGTTCCTTCTCACCCGGATGTCCTAGCGGTAGATCCTACGCCGGAGGAGGGTTCTGGCGATAATGGTAGCTTGTCGAAGCGCGCTAGGATAGATTAGCTTTCTTTTTCCTACATTTAGTTAGTTCCAACAGATATGTATTTATTTAGACATTTAGACAGAGGTTTAGTTTTGAAAACTGTTCTTTTATTGGATTTATGAAAGATCTTTATTTGTGTCTGATGACTTTTACTTTTATTCTCTTTCTGTGGAAGATATATATACATATATATGAACCAGTAATTTAGGAGCCATACCTGATGTGGCGGTACTTAGGGTTCCTCCAAAAGAACAGAGTGAGCACAAAATGCATCCAGAAGTGATTCTTTTGGCAAGAATGACTTTTATGTGTAAGAAAAGCAAAAATAGGGTGACACCAAAGGGGATTGTCGCGCGACAATTGTGAACACCCCAATCCGCGACTCTCGTGTGAACCTAACAAGCATTCTGCATCGAGTCTTAAGTCATCATGCATACAAGAGATTGTTAGGAAAAGCCCTGATTTTCGAGCGCGTCAGGAATCTACCACAACCTTGTTGCTACTTCGCTTACTAGAAAAATTGCATTTTTTTTGACAGCTAGCCGCATGCCCCCCAACCGCACGGTTGGCTTCGAGCCACAAGCCCGAGCCGCACGCCCTAGCCGCACGCTCCCTCCCTAGCCGTACGGCTGGCTCCTAGCCGCGCGGCTACCCAGGCCATTTTTCTGCTTTTTTTCCTCTATAAATAGGACTATTGGGCTCCCATTTGGAGGCATCAACACTCAATAGTGTTTTTAGTAAGTAGGAACTCTGTCAGAATTATTAGAGAGTCATTCTGAGACAGAAAGTTTTAGAGAGAGAATTTCTGAAAGAGAGTTTCTAGAGAGAGAAAAGGAGGCAAGCAAGGCAATCAAGGCAAGGCTCTCATTTCTTCTTCAGGCGCTTCAGGTATGTCTTTCTACAACCTTTCTGAATTTCAATACTGCATTTAAATTCCTTTTTAATACAGAAAATTAGATAACTTGCAAAGAAGTTCACTGTTTTAGAAACTAGTCCATTCTAAGTTTTACAAGAAATCTAAAATCCGTTTTGACACGTTTTCAAAACAAACCAAAAATACAAAAACAGCTTCCAAAAGAAAGGAACAACGAGACTCTTATTTCATTCTACGAATGAATACGTAGGCGCTCGCAAAGCTCGAGTTTGATTTCAAAATGTTGTTTTAAACTGAATTTATCCAGAAAGGACTATTCTGAAAACAATTCAAACTACTTGCAAGATATCTAAAATAGGAATTAGATACATGATCCGTTAAGAGACCGAAATGGCGAATTGGGTGCCTAACACCTTCTCAATTCGTAACGTGGTTCCCGAACCCTAGCAAAGTAAATTTTTAAAATAAATCTTTGGTTTCAAAAGTATGAAAGATAGTTTGTTTTCGAATTATCCTTCGTACGATCTTTTGTTTGTTTTCTTGTAAAACAAACTGGCGACTCTACAAAACACGTTTTCAAATAAAGCCGAGAACGAGGACTCTTTATTCTCTCTAGGGTCGCGAGCTCGGATTCTCACAACAATCCCTCCTGGACATGGGTTTGCCGCGTGACAAACAGGCACAGGACCCTCTTTTTTTGCTATAAATACACCCATCTTCCTTCCTTCATCCCCACACCTTCCAAAAATGTCTTCTTATCGCACAAATTCTGATTTTTCTTATGTTAATGCTCGAGATGCTCTAATATCTTCTGAAAACGGTTTGAACTTTAGTGCCTTTAGCCCTTTAGCGGGATGGTGCCATCATCCCATAGATTTTTCCTTTATGTTAGGTGCTTTGTATTTTTGGAGTCCTGCGGATCATCTTTTTCGCTTTGGACTATATGAGCTATGTCCGACTTATGAGGAGTTTTCCTGGCTGTTGCGTTCTGATGTTTGTCTTTCGATGGCTGTTCCCATGGAAGAAATCAGTCCTCGAGATATGCTGATTGCCTTGTTAGCCATTCCCCAAGCGGCCTGTGATGGTTTTATTATCGACGGGCTTCTTGACCTCCATAAAATTGTGAGGTTTTTCCATCATTATGAAGAGAGAGCTTCTTATAGTGTGGGGCGTACTGCAGCGGCCTTGATCTGTCTTGTTTCTGATATATTACTGGTGACGGGCTCTTCCCGTGTTGATCCGACTATTCTGAGTCTGATTTACCAAGCTAGAAATGGGGAGTCTATAGTGCCGATCGTTCTCGCAGAGACTTTGAATGGCCTAGATGACCTTCAAAGGGGAGCCTCCCCCTTCTTTAGGGAAAGCCCGCGTTTGCTATATATGTGGCTGCTAGACCGTTTTTGATCGGTGGGTTTCAACGGGGTGCGACTTGACAACCCGACGCACTTTTTTCGTCTTCCTCTCTTTGGGGCTTTGACCATGTCTTCCTCTGATTGGACGGTGTGGTTTTCGAAGAACTTTCGGGCTATCCGGTGGAACATTCCTTCGTGGAAGCTAAGGGCGATGGTGCTTAGTACAGGGGGTTAGAACTACGTTCGACTCCGCGGGCTCTGGTTTACCTCCTTTTATCTCCCAGGACATCTCCTTCGTCAGTTCAACGTTCCTCAGGACATTCCCCTTGGTCTAAACAACTTCTCCTCTGAGTCCAAATTTATGACCCCGCACGTTTCTTTATCGATAGAGAGGATGTGGCGTGCTCGACTAACTCGTCAGTTCAATTATGCCCGTTTTGGTATTACCAGGCTCCTCCGGGATGACATTATCCACTCTTTGTGGCAATCTCTGGAAGGAGAACTGGTTGATGACCCCTTTCAAATGGAGTGGTTCCGATTCATGGATACTGGGGCCACTGATGATAACATTGTCTTTGCGTATCAGATCCTGGACGAGGCTCGCATTGATTTGGCCACTGAGGACCCAGTGTGGCCAACCCCTAGGGATTAGGTTTTTCTGTATGCTGTATCTCCTTTGTAACTTTCGGTGTTCTGAACCACCTTAATAATACATGAAGGACTATTTTATGAATAAATTTCTTTACAATGTTTAAACCGGGCTTGAAGTCACTTCTCAGGTTGCCTACGTTCCCCCTTTTTGATTTTTCCAAAACACAAATTCGAGTTGGGGCTCAGGTTTACGTAGTTCTTATCTATACATGTTACATCTATTGGTAATACTTCTTCAGTCGGTCCATGTTGACTGGTGAATGCAGTAATTGTTCGTCCAAGTCAGTGAGTATGGTGGCGCCTCTTGTATCAATCTCTTCGACGATGTATGGACCTGTCCACTTTTGCCCGAACTTTCCCTTTGGGTCCCTGGCTGGCTCTTGAATTTCTTTCAATACGATGCCGTTCTCATTGATACCCCGAGTCTTCACTTTCTGGTTAAATGCTCGAGCAATTCTCTTCTGATACCCTTGGTGGTGATACGCGGCTTTTAATCTTTTTTCATCAAGTAGGGCCAGCTCGTTATAACGTGCCTGGACCCACTCCAGTTCATTGACTTGATTCTCTAGCATTACTCTGAGAGAGGGGACCTCTAACTCAACAGGGAGGACTGCTTCCATCCCATATGTAAGAGAAAATGGGGTAGCCCCGGTGGAGACCCTCTCGGTGGTGCGGTATCCCCACAATGCGTATGGTAATTTCTCTGGCCAGTCCCGGCAGGTGTCGGTCATCTTGCTTAGGATATTCTTTAGATTCTTGTTGGCGGCTTCAACTGCCCCATTGGTTTGTGGTCTATACGGTGAAGATTTGTGTCGAGTAATACCGTATTTCTCCATGACGGAATTAGCCTCTCCTTCGAAATGAGTACCTGTAACATCCTGTATTTATATTAGTGTTAATTATGTTATATTAACTCCCTAATGTATATATGAATGATGGTTGGGTAATTCGGGTGGTCCGAATCGATTTTGGTTGATAAATAGGAAGTTTTGGTTCTTCACGATTTGTTAATTTTGGTTAAATTTGAGCTAATATAATTTGTTCGTTACTTATCCGATTAAGCTTCTGTTCACGTTGGTGTATAGTATTCATGCCATTCTACAACTTTCGTGTTTTGACCGAAGTCCAATTCGCACTCCTCGTTGACCAAAACAGGGCCCGAAGTTGGCCCATCGCTAAATTCTGGTCTTTCGATAGCGCTTTGGCAGAGCGCTGTCTTCGGTGAATTTCTGGGAATGATTGGTCCATAATTTGGAGAAACTTCCAACTAGGAAGTTGTAGATCTTTGAAATACCTTTCCGTAGACATAAAGAACGCCTCAATCGGAGTTCCGAATCAAAAGTTATGGCCAAAATACAAACAGTGCTTCAGATCCAAAAGGCATGTGTCGGCAGTGGACTCCATAATCGATCATGGGGGAAACCATGATCGATCATGGTCCAACAGTAAGTCGGTTTTCACCACTTTTACGCCATTTTAAGCAACCTTCTTCCATATTGTTTGAGAGAGGTGAGAGCTCGTTTTTAAGGGTTCTTTGAGAGCTTTTTACCCATATTTCATCCTCAATCCAAGATTAAAGCTTCAAATCTTTCAAACCTTCATCTCATCCACTTATTCACTATTCATCATCATCTTCGTTGGGCTTTCGTCGGAGAGGGTCGGAGTCTTCATCTTTTCTTATTCCCTATCGCTAATAACTCAAGGTAGGGGTTTACTTGCTTTCATAACATGTTAATATGACTTTATTATACAAAAAATGGTTGTGTTTGATTCATGGTTGGTTGAGAACTAAACTATAAGAAAGGTTATGATGTTTTGTGATCTTTATGGCTATGATTGTATGATTTAAGACAAGGTATGCTATATATACTCGGGATAAAGTGTTATTTGAACAAAATAACGTATCCTTGTCGGTATGTATTATAATTGTTGATAAAAGTGGCTTATTGATGAATTCCAAATACCAAAGAATATATGGTGGAACTTTTGGAGTATATATGGCATAGGTTGTCTCATATTGATATTTAACATCATGTTATGCACGATACATACTGTTGTTGTGTCAACCGACTGCTCGGGAATCTTATGGCAATAGTTGGAATGGACTTGCGATTTATGGGTTGATCGGCTATCTTATGAAAGGCTTTTATCATTTATCACTGGTTTGAAGAGCTTGTGTCTCTCGGGAACAGATTCTTGATATGGTTGTATAGTGCTTGTCGGGATGGGAAATAAGTGGGGCTCAGTGCCCTTGGGTTGAAAACCCCTAAACCCCCGGGGGAGCAATGTTTGGCCGCCTATAAGCCACCGGTGAGGAGCCCGGGAACCTAGGCAATTGGCAAGGCACTATGATTTATGTCGATATCTGTGTTCTCATAAAAATTTGGGATGGTAAATCCCATGGCTCTATTACGGTAATGGCCTTATAATTCTGGCAATTATGGAATAATTCTACAGCTCGTGCTATCTATCCTACGGTAAACGGTTGACACAGGAGGTAACCTGCATTAGCACGATCATGCATCTTTTAATGGTTAGCAATGGTTCTTGTTTGTATTACCTAAATCATATATTTTGAAAATGTAAGGACAACTTGTCTGAATACCATGCCCTATACTCCACCCCCTACTGAGCACATAGCTCACCCCGTTCTTTTTCTTAACCAATACAGGTACTCAGGAATCCAAAGAAGACAAAGACGCGATGGGCTCGGGAACGAACTAGAGGCTCTGATACTTGTATGGTGATACTTTTGATTATGTATATCTTGGTAAGGCAAGTCACGGCTTGCCTATGACACGTCCACTTTTAATTAGCCCCCTTTTTGATATTTATGCATGTATATATGTACGGACTTGACTTTCCCTTCATCATTACTATACTTGTGAAATCTTAACTACATGGTATAGGTTATAATGCTTTAACATCATTCTCGTATCTTGTACTCATCAATGCTTAATATACAGTATGTTGTTGACTCATATTATTCTTATATACCTATCTTAGTCCTACTAAGATGGGTCAGTGACGCCCCAGGCCTTAACTACGGGTGTTATCCTGTACAATTAAGGCGGGGGTGTTACAGTACTGTTGTTCGAGATGATCTCGTGTGGGACCCCATACCAACAGATGATATTTCGTCTGATGAATCGGGCAACCTTTCTGGCGTCAAAGGTTTGGAAAGACTCGGCTTCTACCCATTTGGTGAAGTAGTCGATGGCCACTAGTATGAATTCATGGCCGTTGCTGGCTTTGGGTGAAATCTTCCCAATGATGTCAATTCCCCAGGTCGCGAAAGGCCAGGGAGCAGTCATGTTGTACAACTCTCTTGGAGGAAGTTTCTGAGATTTAGCATAGATTTGGCAATTGTGACAACGGCGTACGTGATTAACGCAGCCGCTCTGCAAGGTAGACCAATAATAACCTTGTCTGATGATTTTGCGGGCAAGTGTATGGCCGCTCATGTGAGGTCCACAATCGCCCCCATGTATCTGATCCATCACTTTGACAGACTCTTCTTCAGTGAGACTTGGAGATGGGCTCCGTCGTAGTTCCTCTTATATAGCCTTCCGGCACAAAGTATGAACCTTGATGCTAATTTCCTGAGTGTGACCCGTGTTCTCTTGTCTGTTTGCTCGGGATACTGGTGATTTTTCAACAGGTTCCAGATGTCATAAACCCAAGCGGTTGAGTCCCCGCTCTCTTTATTCTCTACCTCAAGGGCCATGCAGTGTGCTGGTCCTGATCTTTTTTGCACTGTAAGAGTTATTTCTTCCATCCCCTCCGGGATATCGATCATAGATGCCAGGGTTACTAGTGCGTCAGCAAAGCTGTTTTGTGACCTGGGGACATAGTAAAACTCCAAGTGCTCAAATCTTTCTGTGACATCTTCTAGTCGGGTAAGGTAAGGACTATTTTTTCATCTTTGATCTTCCATTCCTTCAGAACTTGGGGGACCACTAATACTGAATCTCCGTATCCCTGTATTCTCTTATACCCCTTTGGAGCGCGATCTCTAACCCGACTATACAGGCTTCATACTCGGCCATGTTGTTGGTGCAGAAGAAGTCTAGACGATACGATACCGGGGAGTGAGTTTGGTCTGGAGAGACTAACAGGATGCCTATCCCGTTCCCGTTTCGATTGGCAGCTCCGTCAAAGTACAATTTCCAGTCTTCGTCGATCTCAACATTCATGATAGTGTCGTATGGGAATTCGGCTTCTTCTAGCATATCTCCCAATATTAGATTGTGGGCTAGGTAATCAGCTGTGATCTTTCCTTTGACTACTTTCTGGGTCATGTAGGTGATGTCAAATTCGGAGAGCAAGAATAACCATTTTCCCATACGATTCGAGAGAGCTGGTTTCTCGAAGAGGTATTTTAACGGATCAATTCGTGATGCCAGGATAACCGAAAAAGCCAGCATGTAGTGCCGTAATTTCTGCGTTACCCAGACGAGAGCAGTGCAGATTTCTCCAATGGCATGTAGTTTATCTCAAATGGGGACAATTTCTTGCTGATGTAGTAGATGGCCTGTTCTTTCCGTGTATCGGTCAGATGTTGGGCTAGCATGGCTCCTGCAGCTGAATCAATGACGATTAGGTATAGAATTAGTGGCAGTCCGATCTGTGGTGGGGCAAACACTGGAGGTTTGGAGAGGTAGTCTTTTATTCTATCAAAAGCTTCCTGGCACTGATCGTCCCATTCTCTTGGTGAAGTCTTCCTCAGAGTTTGAAGATAGGTTCGCAAGTCTGAGTAAGCAGAGAGATGAACCTGCTGATGTACTACAAATTACCCAAAAACCCTCGGACTTCTTTCTCGGTACGAGACTCGGGCATGTCTTGAATAGCTCAAATTTTGGCAGGGTCTACCTCGATTCCCTTTTTACTGACGACATAGCCTAGGAGCTTTCCTTTGGTTACCCCGAATACGCATTTTTGCGGATTGAGTCTCATCTGATACTGACGGAGTCGGTCAAAAAAGGCTCGCAAGGCTGGTACATGGCCTTCCCTCTCCTTTGACTTGATTATCATGTCGTCCACATACACCTCTACTTCTTTGTGAATCATGTCGTGGAAAATAGTTGTTGCTACCCTCTGATATGTTGCTCCGGCATTCTTCAGCCCGAACGGCATAACGGTGTAGCAGTATGTTCCCCATGGTGTGATGAATGCAGTCTTCTCTTGGTGATCTGGGTGCATCTTGATCTGGTTATACCCGGCGAAACCATCTACAAATGACTTCAGGGCATGATTAGCGGTATTATCCACTATCAAGTCAATGTTGGGCAAGGGGAAATCGTCTTTTGGGCAAGCTTTATTGAGATCTCGGTAATCTACGCACATGCGGACTTTCCATTTGCTTTTGGAACGGGCACAATGTTGGATAACCATGAAGGGTACTCGATCACCCGCAAGAAACCCACACTCAGTTGTTTCATCACTTCTTCTTTTACTTTTAGGGACCATTCTGGCGTAAGTTTTCTCAATTTCTGCTTAACGAGCCTAAATTCCGGCTTGGTGTGTATCTCGTGCATGACTATCTGACTGTTCAAACCTGGCATATCTGCATAAGACCAGGCGAAGACATCCACGTACTCTTTCAGAGTTTGTGTGAATTCTTCTCTTTCTGTCTCATTCAGCCTTGCCCCAATACGGACCTCTTTTTTTTCCTTTTCTCTCCCGAGGTTAATCACAAGAGTTTCTCCGTCCTCGCTCTATATATGCTGCTCCTCCCACTCAGGGTGTTCGTTTAGTCTCTCCAAGTCCATATAAGCAATTACATAATTAAAATTAACAGGATAACGCAAAACAGAGTCTTCTTCATTGATAATAGTGCTTAGAGGTACAAGTTTAAAAAGTAAATCTAGGAGTGACTCATCCCTAGCCTTACCCTTACTCTTATCTCTCACCCTTACAATTTCACTATTTCCCCCCTTTTCTTGGTAATCTGGATCAGCATGTATCAAGTGTACAGGGTCGTCTCTTGGCTCGTCATCCCCTAGAGCCATGATGTCGAAGAGATCTCCGATTATTTCCTCCTCTTCATCTTCCTTGTCCTCATTTTCTTCCTTCGGCCCAATCGTCAATTTGGTAGAGAAACTGTGTATAATGTTTTCCTTGATATAAAGGTCCTCTTCATAGAAGATTTTTCATCCTGGAAGGTTCTCCCCGTCGATGTTTCTCCAAGGCTCCTGAAAGCCGCAAAAGGGGAAGTCATCTCATTCTTTGACGAAAAAACCATTCAGAGAGCTAAAACTTGGATACTGATGCCCTCGACCCTTTTTCTCTTAGTTGTTTTCTTCGGTGTGTTGGTACCCCAACCCTTCTTTTTCGTGCCTCGTTACTGGTTCTAAGGCCTGGAGTAACCCTGGCTGCCCCATTCCTAGACTGGCTCCAGGTAAATATTTCATCATTCTCAGCATATTCGTGATCTTGGTCCTGAGACCGGGGATATTGTCAGGGGGTAGATACTCGATTTTTTGGGTGGTGAGAGCTTGTACTTGAGGCTCGTAAGAAAAGCCTCCCAACTGCATGCTCTGGCTCCCGATGCCCAATACGGGTAACTCCAGATCCGCCAAGGTCCTTTCAGGATCTCTTTGGATGGTGATTATATTCCCTTCGAACGGTATCTTGAACTTCTGGTGTAAGGAGGAGGGGAGTGCTCCTATGTCGTGTAGCCATGCTCTTCCCAACATGAGCTTAAAATTGGAGGGAATGTCTATGATTTGGAAGTCGACTGGAAAGTTTCTAGGACTGACCATGAGATCTAGCTTTAGGGAACCCAGAACGGCCCTTCTGGTGTTGTCATAGGCTCTAACGGTTACAGCTGACAGAGAAAGTTCTGAATCCAATATACCCAAGCACCTGGCGGTTTTCAAGGGGCAAATGTTTATAGTCGACCCGTTGTCGATGAGAACTTGTGGCAGTATTTTTTCTCGAGTCCGGACAGTGATATGGAGGGCCAGGCTGTGTTTCCTTCCTAATGGAGATAAGTCTTCATCTGAAAATGACAGACGTCTTTGGACTGTAAGCGACCCGATCATGT
This sequence comes from Lonicera japonica, assembly GCA_021464415.1. Lineage (NCBI taxonomy): Eukaryota > Viridiplantae > Streptophyta > Magnoliopsida > Dipsacales > Caprifoliaceae > Lonicera > Lonicera japonica. The sequence goes on along the minus strand of CM038471.1, from coordinate 8,989,878 downwards.
TTAGTAGTTGTTCGGGTGTGTAGTCTGGTGATATGACGGCCTCGTCTAAGAGTTTGATGAAAGCGATCCTGTGAGGTTTGGAGGCAACCAAGAGGCCCCAAATGGTGATGTGTGCCTGAGTTTTCATCAACTGCTCTAGTACTCGATCTTCTCCTATTTCCTTAGGAGGTGGTAATTTCTCGGCATCCCTTGGTGGTGGATGGTATACCCTCCCTGAACGGGTGATTTGTTGTATCCAAAGGGATGCTGGGTCTGATCCCTCTGAGATTTTTGATGACTCTGGCTCTGCCGACCAACTAAAAGTCTTGGGAGAGGTTTCTGCCATGCAGATTGTCTCCTTGGGGGGGCCTCAGGGCTTCCACTGCTGTTTTTTCTTATCCTGGGTCCATCCTATCCCAGATTTTCCTGGATTGGTTTTGATTGTGAGTGGTTGTGGGATCCCCTAATTTGCCTTTCCTAAACCCTGCCCGGGTAGGAAGTTCATCTTAGGCATCCATTGGTCAATTATCGGATTGAGGCCTGGGGCAACTTGAGCCTTTGCTGGCAACACAACGAGTGCCTTATAGGCTGGGTCATCCCGAATGAGTCCTACGGGATCAAAGCCTTCCTCATCAGTGGTCAAGGCGTTAATTCCCACAGGTGGAGCATGGTTGGGAAGGGGGTTGTTAGTAACATTGGGCCCGCCGGGTGTAGGGATGGTTTCGGCTTCAATGAGGTCCTGGATATGATGGCGAAGAGCCAAGCAGTATTCCGTGTCATGGCCCACTGCTTGATGGTATTCACAGTTTTCATTCATTCTCCAGGTGCTGGGAATAAGGTTTGGTGGGGGGGCGTGGGTTGAGTGGGGTGATCAGTCCGGCCTTTCGGAGTAGTTCCAGGCTTTTTACCAGGGTAGTGGGAAGGGTGCAGAAGTTTCTCCTTTTCTTGGCCTCGGTACTTGAAGAGTCTTCTTGTGCAGGCCAACTCATCGGAGGGGCTTGTTGTGAATGTTGGAATGGGTTTTGTTAATATGGGTACGAGCTTAGTTGATTCACGGCTGGAGTGGCTGTCTTTCTCCCGGTGTATGAGGCTTTCTTGATATTAGTTTCTGCCTTCTTGGCCAATTCTTCCTCTACTTGCGACCCCATACTCAACAGGGCTCTGAAGTGTGGGAACACATGTTTTCCCATGCAACTCAGTACAGCTGGAGTGAAATTCTTCTGTATGATCTCCAACTGTTCTTCTTCATCAGGCCGTTTGGACATTTGGGAGGCCATCTCTCTCCAACGTGTGACGAAATCGCTGAAACTTTCTTTCTCACCTTGCTTGGCCATTTTCAGGTGTTTACGGGTAATTTTCAAATCCTCGTTGGACCCGTATTTGGTCATGAACTCCTTCACGATATCTCCCCAAGTTTTGTGTGGTGTCTCTCCAAATCAAAAAATCATCTCAGAGCAGCCCCCGTGAGAGTCATGCGAAAGGCTTGAGCCAACTTCGGCTCTCCACAATCGGACACTTGCATGGATCTGATGTAGGATTGAAGATGGGTTTTAGGAGGTGTGGTTCCTGTGAATTTGGTGATGGAAGGGAGCTTAAATCCCTGAGGTAATCCTGCTTACGGATAGAGGGAGAAGGCATTCATATCAGTAATCTCGTCTGCCCCTTTTATTAGCGAGATCCCCTTTTGCAGAACTTTCATCTGCTCTTTCAGTTTCTTCACTTCTTCGCTCTCTCTTGACACCTCGTCAGGCTGTTCCCGAGCTATAATCGATTCTGCATATACTATCCGAAGTCGGTTGATGTCTGGGTACTCATTAGGAGGGGCTACTAGGGCCGGTGGTGGAATAGGTCTTGCGGGGACTTGTGGCCATGGTTAGTATTGGGGAACAAGGCCCTACTGAGGTTGCGGCCAGATGATGGGTGGCTCTTGTTGTTGGTAAGTGGGGCCTGAATCTAGGGCCCATTGGTTCTGATTATTGGGGTCGGTCTGAACAGGACCGGCTATGATGGGACCTATTGGTGGTGGGTTGGTTCCTTGGACCGGGGGAAGCACTTGTGAAGACTGCCCTTGATTCTGATCTCGATTTGGTGGTAGCCGCTCAAACCCTGGTGGTGCGGCCCGTCCGGCTGACAACTCTTCTACTCGAACCCTGGTACTCTGTTGCTCATTTTTGAGGCTTGCTAGATTCATGCTGACGGTCATTAGCAAACGATGCATCTTGGCTAAAGTTGGCTGAGGTGCAGACGCCTCGGCTAGGCTCTGATCTGTCTCTTGATTCTCGCGCCCATCGGCCATTTCTGGTGTTCTTGGTCTTAATAGTCTTCCGGTATGATCTCCACCGGCCCAACCTTCCAGTCTGTCGTCGTATTACGGCTGTAGACGAAACCACGTGGAGAAGATGAAGGAAGACTACGATGCGACTCGATTTTTGCCAAAAGAACCACTAAAAAATCGCCGAGGAAAGACTCGATTTTTAAAAAGGTGTTGCAAAGTAAGCCGTAGGGTGGTACATCCCCTACGGCTGTTTGACAAGTGTTTTAGTCGACTCGATCTTATATGCAACGCAAGTGTACGAACGGTTAAGGCTTCAGGCTCCCTCCTATTTGGCAAGACCTCGCGATATACCCCAGGGGCGGGTACGTGCAAGAGCCTTTTGATATACTTCCCGGGTACGTGAGTGTTCTCGTCACTCGATATACCTCGAGAGCGTACTTGGCCAAGGAGAGTGGAAGTAAATGCTTTCGGTTTATGTTGGCCCAAGCAAGCCAACTCCCTACTCACGTATAATACTTCCGAGGGTTTGGGGTAAATTCATACTCGTAGAACCAATGCATGATTTGTGAAAGTGTGTGTAAAGTTCGAAAGGTTGTTTTCACAAATACCATTATCTCTATTACGTATTTTTGAAAAACTCTCATTTTTTAGAAAAAGGTTTATTCTTTAATCAATCAACACAAGTAGGGAAAGCAGTAAAAGCAAGTATTCAACAGATAAACAAAAGTCCACATATAAGAGTCTAGTTTTCTAACAGTCCCCAGCGGAGTCGCCACTGTGAGAATCCGCAAATGCGACCCCCGAGTCTCGTCCCCATTTGTTGGGCATCTAAAACGTCGGAACGGATTCCGTCGTTCCATTTGCTGGAGTATTTTGATAATTCATATCGCATGTCCCTATGTTCTATTTCTAGATGCAAAAGGGTTCGTTCAGAGTCGCCAGTACGTTTTACGAGAAAACAGACAAAAAAGGGTCGTGTAAGAGGAAAGGCAATAGACAAGCCTTTCTTTACACGTTTGTCTACGAAACTAGGATTCTATAGGGTTTGGAAACTATATTACGATTTGGGAAGGTGTTAAGCACTCATTCCGCCCTTTCGATCTCTAGTAGTCTTTTATATGTTTATTCTATGTTGAAAAACTTGGATGCTTTTACTGATAGTCTACTACTTTCTAAGTGAAAACCCTAATTTCTGGGAAAAACAGGAAAATGGATAAAAACCTTTGTGTTCCGAGATCCAAGGTTTAGTTTTGAGGGATGCAAGTACAAGTGACAAAAGTGGGTTTTTCTTTAGAGAGGGAGTTTCCCGTATTATTTCTCAGATAATTACGGTTTTTCTCGGGTTTTAACTTATTTTGGAAAAAGTTTGGGTCTCATATCGGAACTAATTCAATATGGAATTAGAACTCTTGAGGGGAGTTCTACCAGATGCATCACAATCTATAAAACAGATAGGATATACCGGGTTTTTAATTCCTAAGTAAGTTTTACCGGTCCGGGTTTTGAAAACAGGATTTTATCCAGTTAGTAATATACTTACTCTTCTGGTTTTGCAAATGGTTTTATCAAGGTCTTTTGTTTTGAAAACGGTAAACTATTTATAACTTGGCAATAAGTTTATTCAAATAAAACGTGGACAGAACAACAGAAGTAAAAACAAGTACACAAATATCTAATTTAAATACTAGAAGGGACTTTCTTTACCTTCCCGATGAGAATAATAATAAGAAGAAAGAAAATATAATGCGACGGAGAGATTTCCGGTGATAATAATCTTTTCCTTCTTCAGATATTTTCGAGAATTCGATTCTAAAGATGGGACACGTCGAGTGTCAGGAATAGATTATATAACTCTTCAGAAATAAGACGATAATAGAGAATGCTTGATGAAAGACTAGAAAATCATATTTAAAGCTTAGAATTCCTCAATCCCAAGTTGCTCCCTGGAACCCTTGGGGGTGTTGGCCTATTTATACTGCTCGGGGAAGATTGTCGCGCGACATATCTCCAGAAAGGCCAAGTGCCGCGCGACATAGTGTACAATGTCGCGCGACAAACGGCTGAAGTGATTGGTTCTGACATTGTGATGTGTCAGAAAGTGGTTGGTCGGGGTCAGAGGGGTTTGTCGCGAGACAAATGAGTGATTGTCACGCGACATATCAGTGATTGTCGCGCGACATACTGATATGTCATGCGACAATCCCACTTAAAAATAGGTTTGTTGGCCAACAAACCCTTTTGGGGTAGTTTCGGGTGCTCGAGTGGATCCCGGACCCAACAACAGTAGTTTTCAAAGGTCGTTAGGGTTCTTGCTGGGGTCTCGGATTGGGGTGTCTACAAAGCCTTAAAAACATATTTTCATAAGTTAGCTCATAAATTCCATTGGATTAAGAATCGTAAAACGTCAATTCACTAATTTTCTCACCAAAACCCTAACGTGGCTGATTTGAGGATGGTATTTATCCTCTAATTAGTTGGGTTAGTTTCTTAAGTGAATTATCTAGTTTAGCGTTGTTTTGGCATTTATTCACGTAAGTGCCGAGAAAGTGCTAGTTTTGACCTTCATCATTCTTTTTAAGACGGATTTGATTTGAATCACGTTCAAACATATTCAACCTTTATAAGAGTGTTAATATACTGATTTTTGAGGAGTTTAATCATATTGGATTGTTTTTGCATGTACTAGCAATACTAGGTCTTAAAATACACTTTTTTAAAGTAAAAAAGGTTCAGTATCGAATTATATTGCTCGAAACTAGTCTATATAATCTTTGTCATGCATGGGCTATCATATACTTGTAGTAGTAATATAATTGGATGGTAGGATAGTTTAGGAGCTGAATCTTAGAGGAAAACCTTATTTAAACTTAGATTTGGATTACCCGATTGGACTAATTTCGTACCCCCTAACTACGAATACCCCTAACGTTTATTTCTTGTTGGTTTAAGTTCATTTAATATTTTGTTTTATTCATTTAGTATGCTATTTTATTCAATTTATTTATTTTTAGTTTATTTGCATGCTCCCTTAGTGCATTTAGGAAACCTGCTTGTGGATTCTCTTTAATTTTGCGCCCTAGGACTACAATTGCCTTTAGTTTTAATTTAGTTAGTTAGTAGTTTTAATTTAGTTCTTATTTCCTTCCTTATTCCCATTTCAATCATCTTTTCTTTTCTTTTCCTTTTTTCCCCTGACAGAGATAATTAGAATAAATAGGTTCCTTACTTTCCCCATGGTTCGACCTTGGACTTTTCCAAGTATATTACAACTTGATCGCTTGCACTTGGGCGTAATACTTCGCACTTTCTGAGCGTAGTCAACAGCAGAAAGTACCTACCATTACATTACTCTATATTTATATAAACACGCACACACACACATATATATAAAAACAATGGGAACTTATGTACCTATCAACTTGGTTTTGCAAGTCTAGTCCAATCAAACCAGCAAGTTTTGATTTCCACCATTTTATCTTTTTGTATTTGATTGCTTTTCGTACCTAGCAAACACTTTTGCCGTTCTCCTTGTTTGCTTCCGAACTTGGGATGGATCCACACCATAGAACACTAGTAAAACTACATGCTTAGAGGTCCTCCTTCATTTGATGATCATCATGAGTTCATCAAGGCACCATGTGGAAGATGCATAGTCCTTTGGATTGGCAGATACAAGAAGGGTTCAATAGAGGCACGTGCCCCCACTTGGCTTACACATGCACAAACACGCACACACACACACACACATATATATATACACCTCTCACTTCTTACACATAAGCCCCGTTCACTTGCTGGCAATTACACTTATACCCCTTACTTTTTCGTACATACACACGTATGCCTCTCACTTCTCACGCATACAAATTTATATATCTTATTCCAACAATTATTTTGGCTTTCTAAAATCGTGATTAGATTTAGATAAAAAAATGTTACGAATTTTTTCTAAGGGTGCATTTGATTGGCTTGCATGAAAAATAATTGTATTTATAACTCTTACAGCCGCGATTATATTATTTAGAGAAAAATATAAAGATTTGCTGCAATGAAATGATCAATTATACCGGTGATCAATTATACCGGTGAGGATGTCACACATTGGTTGTTAAAAAGAAGATGAAGGATCGACTGGCATGATGAGAGTGAATGAAGTCAGTCTTACATAAAAGACAAAAAAATATATAACAAAGGAGTTTCTCAAAAAAAATAAAAATGAAAAAGGAGATGTCAATAAAAGTGGAAAACTTTGGACAATTGGTGCAGAAAAATTGGGAACACTTCCAACCATGCTTCCGGTTACTTTCTTAAAAATTTATTTAATCAAATATCATTGAAAATTTGGGACCACTTCCAAACTATGCTTGTAGGTAGAGAAAGAAGGTAGAAAGTTTTATTATAACATTTATTTATTGTAATAGAAGGTAAAAACTTGTCGGGAGATATTTATTAAAATTGTAACTTTGCTTTGTACATATATATATATATATGAGTCTCTTGTAATTGAGAAAAAGCATGAAATATTGTAGCTAGTCTTGAATATTATCATCTAAATAATAATATTGAAGATTAGGTAATGATATTTTATCAAGAGGTTTATGAAGGATGTGAAGAATTAGAAGAAGTATGTACTTTTCTTTTTAGTATTAGAGGTTTATGGTTGTTTATAATAAGTTTAATTACAATATAAAACTCCAAGAATTAATTTTGAAAAAGAAGATCATTTAGTTTAATGAATACTGAAATATTCAAATTAAGAAAAAGGAATGGCTCTAATTAAGAAATCAAAAAATCTTTTTCAACTAGATCAATTATATAACATGAAAGAAGATGCACAAAACTTTATAGAAAAAGGAATGGAAAAGGTAAAGTCTAAAAAATTATATGATTTTAATTTACTCGATTTCAACAGTAGAATTTCTAGTCATTATTATCGAAGGAAAATAAGTGCTATAGATAAGAAGTAATTTACTTTTCTAGCCCGTTTGAATTCTACTTCTCCCACCAAAACTTTAACTTCTTCTTTTTTTTTCAACTCATACTCTTCCAACTTTATTTACAACTTTGTTTAATATTTTAACTTTTTTATATTACTAAACTAAGGTATACCCCTGCCATCCAGCACGGTGAAATAAAAAAAATCTGATAATAGAATGAAAAACTTAACGTGTGATGAATTTAAATCGACAAAATCAATCAGTTTATTTTGAGCCCATTGTCTAGTCTAGTTTAACGTTGTTAACAACTTATATTAAAAGGTTACGTAAATATCTTTAATTATGTGTAAATATTTTTAAATATGTGACAAAAAAGAAACGCGAAGTTCTCTCAATGCTCATATTTTTTTCTCTTACAACAAATCTATAGGATAAACATGATTGTGAATAATGTTATTGGCATGTTACTTTAACTTTGATCAATAACAATATATGATAATGTTAACAAAAAACAATCACAAAAGTAGTAAAAATGCAAAATCAACTCACCGACTAAATCCAACAATATATAATAATGTTAACAAAAAAATAATCACAAAAGTCGTAAAAATGCAAAATCAACTCACCGACTAAATCCTCCAAGGTATTTACCTATATGTTAATACTCTTTTTTTAAAGAATAAAAATTAGCTGAACATGGAGGAGGATAGGCTGTGTGGATATTATCACTTTAGTTAATACTTTAATAATCAAAATCCATTATAAAATATGCAAATTCTATTAAAAAAATAATCTTAAAATATGTGTTGTAAGTGTCCCTAAAGACGTTATTGAAATACTTGAAAAATAGTTTATTTATTTATTTGGCCATTTATCATGTACCTTAATCTATAAATTATATAATTGATTAGGTTGTGCACAATGGAAAAATGAATAGAGGAAAGGCAAGAATATAAAAATTGAAGAAAGAAATTAAGGATTAAATATATATAGTTCATATATATATATATATATATATATATTGCTAAATAGGTAATTAATTAAACTCGAACTCTCGACTTGCATGTTGAAAAAATAATTTTTATCCACAAATCTAATAGAGGCAATTAGGTATAAGGCCTTACTACAATATTAACATAATAACAAAGGCCAATTATAAATTAGCATTACAAATTAAGGATACTACATTAAAAAGACATTAATGCCCCTTCCTTATTTAGGTAATAACACACTAAACCTAATATATATATATATATATAACTTCAAACGTATTCAACGATCGATCAAAACAGTTGCAACCAAATCCCAATCAAAAAATATCAAAGTACACAACGATCGATCATCACAACCACAGACATGAATCAAGAGATCATTCTAATAATCAATTCCGATTCATTATCCAGGTATTTTTTTCAAAAAAACGCATACATATTGCTTCTATTCATCATTAATATATTTGTTCCATCGTGAAATACACATTGTAGACACCCCGATCCGTGACCCCCGCAAGAACCTTAACGACCTTCGAAACTGCTGTTTTAGAGTCCGGAACTCACCCGAACACACCGAAACTGCCCCGAAAGAGTTTGTTGGCCAAACAAACATGTTTTAAAGAGAAATGTCGCGCGACAGTCCAGTATGTCACGCGACAATCTCCTTTCCAGGAACATGTCGCGCGACATATGCCCCACCATGTCATCATTAGAAGACATGTCGCGCGACATATGCCCCACCACATCATCATTAAAGTAAATGTCGCGCGACAGTCAAGATTGTCGCGCGACATACTGTCAAATGTCGCGCGACATATGCCCCACCATGTCATCATTAGAAGACATGTCGCGCGACATATGCCCCACCACATCATCATTAAAGTAAATGTCGCGCGACAGTCAAGATTGTCGCGCGACATACCCACTTTCCAGGAACATGTCGCGCGACATATGCCCTTTCGGCACTATAAATAGGCCATCACCCCCAAGGGTTTGAGGACACCAACAACAAAGCAAAAAACAGCAATTTTAGAGTAGGATTGCGGGTTTATGATCTGATTTTCTGATCTTTCGTCTAGTATTTTCTATTATCGTCTTATTTCTGAAGAATTATCGAATCAATTCTCGACACTCGACGTGTCCAGTCTCGGGAATCGAATTCTCGGAAATATCTGAAGAAGGAGAAGATTATTATCGCCGGAGATCTCTCTGCCGTATTATATTCTCTTTCTTATTATTATTCTCGTCGGGAAGGTAAATAAAGTCTCTTCTAGTAATTAAACATTTGCATATTTGTTTTATTGTAAACTTTTAGAATTCGATTTTTTCTAACGGGGCGCTGCCCCGCACCCCGCGACCTGACCGGCCAGGTCGATCCCCGCGACCTGACCGGGCAGGTCGATCCCCGCGACCTGACCGGGCAGGTCGATCCCCGTCCTGGTAAGCGAAGTGGCAACGTGGTTGTGCTAGGTTTCTAAACGCGCTGGGAAATCAGGTTTGTCTGTGTACTTGCTTTATTTCTGTTGTTTTGTCCACGTTTTATTTGAATAAACTTATTGCCAAGTTATAAATAGTCTACCGTCTTCAAAACAAAAGACCCCGATAAAACTATTTGCAAAACCAGAAGAATAAGTAGACTATCGTCCGGATAAAATTCTGTTTTCAAAACCCGGACTGATAAGACTTATCTAGGAATTAAATCAACATATCCTGTCTTCTCTATAGACTGCGACGTGTCTGATAACTCTCCTCAAAGAGTTCTAGTTCCATATTAAATCAGTCCCGATATAGATCCGAACTTTCACAAAACTAATCACAACACGAGAAAACCGTCATTATCTGAGAAAATAATACGGGACACTCTTTCAACATAAAAGGCTTTGTCATTTGTATTTACATCTTTCAATAATAAAACATCGGATCTCGGAACACAAAGGTTTCTATCCCTTTCCCGTTTTCCCCCAAAAATTAGGGTTTTCATTTAAAAAGTAGTAGACTGTCAGTAAAAGCATCCAAGTTTTTCAACATAGAATAAACATATAAAGACCACTAGAGACCGAAAGGGCGGAATGGGTGCTTAAACACCTTCCCAAACCGTAATATAGTTCCCGAACCCTCTAGAATCCTGGTTTCGTAGACAAACGTGTAAAGAAAGGCTTATCTGTAGCATTTTCTCTTACACAACCTTTTTGTCCGTTTTCTCGCAAAACGTACTGGCGACTCTGAACGAACCCCCCTTTGCATCTAGAATAGACGTAGGGACACCTGATATGAATTATCACACAAAACTCCAAGCAAATGGAACGACGGGATCCGTTCCGACGTTTCAGACCGCCACGAACGGGGACGAGACCCGGGGGTCGCATTTGCGGATTCTCACACACATATATATTACTTCCATTGATCGTAAAATCGCTTGTTATTGTGTTGAAATCTGGTACGAAATCACTTTTACATCTAGTGTACTTAATCTAATTTATTTTTTAAAATTTTTAGTAATGTGAACTCGCAGATGGTGCTAAATGCATTTAGTACCTTCTGGTATGTTGCCAAATGTGCTGAATAGGGGTGCTAAATGCATTTAGCACCTTTTGGAATATTTCCAAATATGATAACAGCTGGTGCTAAATGTCATTTAGCACCTTCTGGTTTTTGTTGCCAAATGTGCTGTCCAGGGGGTGCTAAATGCATTTAGCACCTTCTATTTTGTTGTCAAATGTGATAAGAGGTGGAGCTAAATGGCATTTAGCACCTCCATGCTTGTAGTCAATTGTACTAATGCATTTAGCAACTTATGGTTTGTTGCCAAATGTGATGACAGGGGATGCTAAATGTATTTAGCACCTTCTGGTTTTATTATCAAATGTGATGACAGGGGGTGCTAAATGCATTTAGCACCTTCTGGTTTGTTGTCAAATGTGATAACAGGTGGTGCTAAATCGCATTTAGCACCTTCTATTTTGTTGTCAATTGTGCTGAATGAGGGTGTTAAATGCATTTAGCACCTTCTAGTTTTTGGTGAAATATGCTATTATGCAGTGCTAATCGACTTTTAGAACCATTATATTACTGCTCACTATGTTTACAAGAGGTGCTAAATGACTTTTGCAGAAATATTGACAGAGGAATTTTGGGCAAAGTGCATTATAATGATCCCAAGTGACTCTAGGTTTATAATAGATGTATTGAAGAGGTCAATTTGCCAAAGGTGGTTTGATATTAATCCATTACATTTGGACCTAGTCATCTCTCGTGATGGAAAGGAGTATGTTCTGGATAGTGATGAATATATACAATACATGGTTTGCTTTGCGGCTGTTCAACATATGGATATCATAGATATAGTTGTAAGGAGAAGTGATGGTCCTAGATCCTTGGTTTTAGACAATAACTCTACTACTAGCTCCTCCAATTGTGGGAGTTTAGAAAGCGAGGCTGAATCTCATACTCAGCCACGCCAATCTAATGCTTGGGAAAATTATATTATTGGTGTTGAACAGAGATTCCCAAGTGGTACAGATGAGTTCCGAACAAGTTTAAAAAAATATGCCATTCACAAGGGGTTCAAGTTTGAATATAAGAAAATTTCTAGTGATCGAATTACGGTTGTTTGTAGTAGGCAAAAAGATAAGGGGTGCACGTGGAGAATACATGCTTCTCCAAAGTTCAAGCTTGCTAAGTTCTTTGAAATAAGAAAAATGGTGGGCGAGCATACGTGTGGAATTACTTTCAAGGATTTAAGGAACCCACAAATGACAAGCTAGGTTATTAAGTTAACTGTTTTAGATTTGATTCGGGACAAACCTCTCACAAAACCATCCGACATCATAGATTACTTTAGACGCGAATTTGGTGTTACCTTGAGCTACTACTTCGCTTACACCGGTAAAAGCCATGCGATCAAGGAAGTCCATGGTGATGATTATGCATCATATCAAAACTAGCCTCCTACACTAATAGTATAAGGGAATCAAATCCGGAAAGTTACGTAGTTCTCGAAGTTGATGAAGATACTAGAAAGTTTCAAAGAGTTTTCATAGCATATGAAGCTTGTATATACAGATTCAACTTTTGTTGAGCTTTAATAACTTTGGATGGTTGCCATCTTAAGGCAAAATATAAAGGTTGCATGCTCTCTGCAACTGCAACTAATGGTGATGGAGGTAAGTTCACCAATTATTTTTTTTCATTTTTTGTTGATCTAGTAACTATCTCATTACAGCATAGTTGGTGCTAAAAAGTGTGTAGCACCATAATTGTGTACCAACAATGCTTGTAAAAAGCGTTTAGCACCCTAGTACGTGGAAATTAGCTTGGTGCTAAATAGATTTAGCACTTTCGGGTTTGCTGTAAAATGTGTCGAGAAGGGGTGCTAAGTGCACTTAGCACCTCTTGGGTGATGTCTGCTGACAGGGGGTGCTAAATGCATTTAGCATCTTCTGATTTCCTGTAAAATGTGCCGACAAGGGGTGCTAAATTAACTTAGCACCTCATGGGTGATGTGTGATGACAGAGGGTGCTAAATGCATTTAGCACCTTCTGTTAAACTGTGCTGACAGGGGATGCTAAATGCATTTAGCACCTTCTGGTTTGCTATAAACTGTGCTGACAGGGGGTGCTAAATGCATTTAGCACCTTCTGTAAAACTGTGCTGACAGGGGGTGTTAAATACATTTAGTACCTTCTGTAAAACTGTGTTGACAGGGGATGCTAAATGCATTTATCACCTTTTAGTACCCTATGTGTGTTTACCACAATGGTCGTGAAAACGTTTAGCACAACTGTTGTTTCTTACTTGATTGTATTATTTATAGGTATGTTCCCGTTAGCGATGGTTGTTGTTGACTCAGAAAATGTTGCTAATTGGGAATGGTTCTTAAACCATCTGAAGGTTATTGTCGGAATGTTTAGACAAAGAATATTTATTTTTGACCGACATGTTGGCTTGAAAAATGGAATTCCTAAAGTATTCAATTATTCATTCCATGCTTATTGCCTTTTTCACTTGAAAAAGAACTTCATATCAGCACTTCCCAAAAGCTTTAGGAAAAAGAAATTAGCAGTGCAATTGTTCTCGAGTTGTGAAAATGCTCGTACGGTTGATGAGTATATGGAGCATTATCGAGACCTTGGCATCCTTGCAGGGGAAACAATGAATAAATTCTTAGAAAGTGCACCCGTTGAACGTTGGGTAAATGCATTCTTCCCGGGGAGAAGGTATGGTGTTATGACTCCAAATATGGCTGAAAGTTATAACTCCTGGATTATAAATGAACGTAATCTCCCAATTACAACAATGCTAGACCAAATTCGGGTGAAAGTAATTAAACAAATGTCAAATAGGTGAGAGGCGCCGAGGAGTTGAAAAAATGAATTATGTCCGTCTGTCGAAAACAAGCTGAAAGACAAGGTCACTAAGAGTTCCTCATGGATGGTAACTAAATCTGACGATACGTTGTATGAAGTTAGAGAGCAAAAGACTTACCGCGTAGATCTTCAAAGATGGCACTGCGGCTGCAATTCCTAGTACATTGATGGTTTCCCGTGTTCCCATGATGATGAAGATATAGGAGTTGGCGAAGTGGTATTTGGATAAAATATGAGAAAGTTACGAGTCTCCAAAGTTGACTGATCTAAAACGTCGAGTAAATATTCCTGATTGTAAAAATGCCTCCAAAATTACTCATTTCAAATTCGAACGGGATGAAACTCTCCAGATTACTTATAATAGATATTTATGACATGTTGGAAAAAACAGAACTGAATTAAGAGGTCTAAAATTTTTGGAACCACCAACGAGAATTGTAAGAATTTTTAACGTTTAAGGAAGAATTTGATTCCACTAAATACTCAAAAAAGCTTAAATGAAGTCCAAATCTAATGAAAATTTATAGGATGGTTTAATAACTATAATGAAATGCATCAAAAAAGATGAAACTCAATTTAGACCTTCCTTGGTCGATGAACCGAACATAAAAAAATTAGGAAAATCAAAGATTCAAGAATATGCCAAAATTTTCAAGTACGCACCAAAATGCTCAAACTAGTTCTAAATTAAATCAAATTTTCCAGATTTTATCCATCACACCAAAGTGAAGTGTGGGAACATTCGAACTTGTCTAAATCGACGAATGAACCTAAGAAGTAACTAACCAAATTAATGAAAATACGCTTTTCGAAACATAGAGTGTTACAGTTATAAAATGCCATATCATTATTTGATTTTACTAAGTCCAAGCTACATATTGAAGCATCTATTTAGCTTGGACATGCCCATGATGATCCTATGGGTGTTAGTGGATAATTGGGTGATATGAAGGTGAGTTAATCTCAAAAATTCAACCAAGAGGGGTGATATATATGGTAATTTAAGCCCAACCTCCATGAAGAATGAGACATAAATGGGACAAATACCAGAAGGGATGAAGGGACTAAAAGGATCTTCATCCTTGTTAACTACTATCCACACCACACCCCTAGGGATATATCTTTTTTCAAAATATGTAACCTTTAGTAAATATACAAACTAAATCTTCCCATTTGAAAAACTTTGGGGATTTTCTTCTAGTGTGTGATATAAACAAGGAGAATAAATACAAAGAAGAGAATGAGAAATACATATAAGCTTTTGAACTTTACAACGGTTGGAATAGAGGATATAAAAAAGATCAAAAAAGGAAGATTTAAGTTTTTGGCAAAGAAGAGTTAGGGTTATTCTACACAGATAAGAACACAAAGAACTTAAGAGAGTTTTGAGAGATGGAAGGAAATAAAAGATTAAAGAGAAATGAGATAAGGGTTTATATACTTTCTTTATCTCTTAAAAATAATCCCCCTTCCCACGTTTTCTCTCTCTTCCAAAGTGACAATTTCCACCTTGGAAACTATTCACTCATCATTTTGTGCATTTAATGCAATTGACGCGTGGTCTTACCGCCCAAATTTGATATGACTAGTAGCCAATTGCAAGTTACCCTGTGGAAAGTGACGACTGTTGTTCAAAACTTATAAAGTTTCCCTTTCGAACGGTGGAAACAACCAATAATACCATTCCCCCAAACAATACTATGACAAAAAGAGAAAGAAATAGAGAAATAATAGGCTCTAATTCAAGGTTTTAATATATTATTTTTTTATAAATTTTTTTTCTGTCGATTAATTATTTTTATTTCCTTTTTTATGAAATTTGGTACATACTTGTATATATAAGAATTTCATGAGATAATGGGTTATAAGGACTCGCTCCGTAATGTTTTATAACTTTAAGGACGGACTCATATTTAGTAAAGGAAAGTAGTACTAATTTCATAATTTGGTTTTACAATAAGGACACTTTTCATAATATTAACTTATTTTAAGAAAAATGATCAATTTTAATGGACAAAAATACCCTAAACAATATCCCTCTCTCTCAACCGCTAAACAGTTGTATTACATTGATTTTAACTCTATTGGTGCTAAATCTGTCCACCACCTCGTTCTCCGACCTCCTTACAAATGATTCACCTCTTCCACCACCACCACCACCACCACCCAACTCTCCGATCATATTGCCGAGAGAAGCGCTGTTCTCATATCCTTTTTTTTTATTTTCTGCAGATGCAATCGTAAAACGGATATAACTTTTGATCAAACCGTTGAATTGGGTTGATTTTTGGATATGTTGTTCATAAGACAAAATTATTTTAATATAGCTAAAAATCAAGTCGGTTAGAGGTCATTTTTCTATTGGAATCGACCAATTTCGATAGCCCAGCGGGATTTGTAAAAAAAAATATGATCGCAACTCCTTTTTTTTTTAGGAACCCTAAATCAAATATATGTAACTTTTGATCGAACTATTGGATTGGACTGATATTTGGATATGTTGTTTGGAATACAAAATTACTACAGTTTCATGTAAAATCAAGACGATCAGAGGCCTTTTGTTATCGAAATTGACCAATTTTGATAGCCTAACGGGATTTGAAAAAAATAAAATTGATTCGAAGTCTTTTTTTTTTTGACGAACCCTAAATCAAAGATATGGAACCATTCTAGTTTAAAAAATTGGTGCTAAAACTATTTTATCACCATGTGATTAGTTACTTGGACAAAAATGGTGATAAATATATTTTAGTACCTTGATGTGTAGAATTGGATGAGATGCTAAAATTGTTTAGCACCTTCAATTTAGTTATATGTGTTCAGACAATTGATGTAAAAATAGTTTTAGCACCATGTGATTAGTTACTTTGTACAAAAATTATGCTAAAATCTTTTTAGCACCATTATAGTATTGGACAATTGGTGCTAAAACTGTTTTAGCACCATGTGATTAGTCACTTTAGACAAAAATGGTGCTAAATCTGTTTTAGCACCTTGATGTGTAGAATTGGTTGGGGTACTAAAACTGTTTAGCACCTTTAGTTTAGTTATATGTTTTCACATGTGGTGTTAAAACCTTTTTAGCACCATTCTAGTGTTGGACAATTGGTGCTAAAACTGTTTTAGCACCACGTGATTAGTTACTTTGGACAAAAATGATGCTAAATCTGTTTTAGCACATTGATATGTAGACTTGGATTGGGTGATAAAACTGTTTAGCACCTTCAGTTTGGTTATATGTGTTCACGTGTGGTGCTAAAATATTTTTAGTACCATTCTAGTGTTGGACAATTGGTGCTAAAACTGTTTTAGCACCATGTAATTAGTTAATTTCGAAAAAATTGTGCTAATTTCAAGGCTTATTCATAGTTTTCATTTTTAACATGAAAAAAATAAAATAAAATGTCTTACTGGATCATATGTACGTATGTAGTCTCTTATAATATAATTCCCATTCATTTTTATTTCAAACATTTGCTCTAATTTATATATATATATATATAGTACATTTCCTATACGGATTACTGTTCACGGATGAACTGTACGGATTGGTCGATTTGGCATGCTTCCCGATGGAATTTTTTGATGAAATTTTGTGGGGATGTTCTTCATCGTGTCTAGAACATCTCCACCAAATTTCATCAAAAAATTCAACCGGGAAGTGGGTTAACTACGTGATTGAAAAATATTGGATTTTATAAATCTATTTTTGGACCAATATTTTTCAATCACGTAGTTAACCTACTTCCCGGTTGAATTTTTTGATGAAATTTGGTGGAGATGTTCTAGACACGATGAAGAACATCCCCACCAAATTTCATCAAAAAATTCCTTCGGGAAGAGTGCCAAATCGACCAATCCGTACAGTTCATCCGTGAACAGTAATCCGTACCTGAAATTTACCCTCTATATATATATGTCTTGATTTTAGTTAAACCTTTCAATAGGTCACACACAATAGCATCAGTAATTGATCTGTGGTTTGAGTTAATTAAGGAAGAAGAGGTTAATGAACTCAAACAAGAGGCTTATGATACTAAAGAAGAGGCATTAGTGTCGTTTTTGTGTAGTGTTTTTAATTTACATTGCTAATTTATAAGTGTCCTTTACAATTATATTATTATTATTATTGGAATTTGTCCTTATGCCCAATTGCCCCGAATTTCATCAAAAGTATTCAAAATATTATTTTGAATTTAATTAAGATATGCCCGTGCCTTCCAGCTAACACAACGAACAAAAAATGTTAAATATATTTTACTAAAAAAATTACAAAAATAAAAGATAAAAATATTTAAAAACTTGAAAAAGTAACGTACGTAGTAAAATGACAATGTAGTATTAAAATATTATATATCTAAGAGACCATCTAAAAATAGAAGATCACATTTACAATGTCTATTCCCATTTTTGTCAAATAAGCTTAATAGTTATTATTGAGAGTTCGAAGAACCCCCCCCCCCCCCCCCCGCCCCCCTCTCCCACCTTCCTCTTTTTTTTTTTTTTCTCTCTTATAGAGGTGTCTTGTGTGACATCTTATTTTTTCAATACATAGTTGCATGTGAGATGATCTAATAGATAAATATTTTTGAAGTATCAACCATTATATTAATTTGAAACACATTTGAAAAAAAAAACAAGAAGCAAAATAATAACAATAATAACAATAATAATAATAATAACAACAACAACAAACACCACAAATCTAGGTAATGGGCCCCAAGAAGGTGGAGCCCTATGTGTCCTATAAACTTTACACTTTGAAGAATGATGGAGGATTTTAAACAAAAAATAGATAAATATATTAATATAAACGAAGCTGTGCAATTATAATGTCGTCCTTCTTTACTCTCTTCATCACCCTTTTGTCAAATTGATTGGAGAAGGGTTGGGTTTCTAATTTTTGAATTATAATTCCTCATTAGGGGTTTTTTTTTTTAATTAACCTCATTAGGTTTTTTCTTTTCTCTCTCCTTTTTTTTTCCCCAAAAAACATTGTAATTAATGGTTTAAAGTAGTAGTGTTAGTTAGTTTTTAAAGTGATGAGTTTTGGGTTTTTTTTCAACTAATGATAAGGGACTGTTTGGATAACTAAAAAGTTATGTTGAAAAGTGATTCATGGGAAAGCGAAAATTGTTTCTGTGTGCTTTGGCATTTGGTTCATACACGATTTTTGCAAGAAATTTAAAATTTTCTTGTTTGTTTGTCCGGAAAGTTGTAGGAAAAATGCTGAAAAATTATAATAACTAATTACTTTTATAATATAAAATTAATTATAAAACCATTTATTCAAATTAAATATTCTTATTCAAACTATAATTATTGAAAAAGTGGTGTCTCCAACGTCCACAGTGCATAAAAGCTTAATAAATAAACTGAACAAATTAAAATGACAACCTAAAAACAACTTTATTACATCTCAAAGAAGTCATAACCGCTGCTAAAAGTATAACCACGCACCATTGCTGCCATTAGTAACAACGCCATAATGCATTTTTAAGAAAACCAATTCTTATGTCAAGAGGGGTATGCCCTAAATGCCTTAGCCTTTGATGCAATAAGCCAAAAGTCCCTCAAAAGCAATACCAACATCTTCCTTACTTAACGCTTCAATATTTTGTAAGGTTTCCAGCATGTAAATGAATCTATTGCAACTCACTATATTCATAGCTTTGCCTTCTTAGCTTCAAGTTCACCTTTTCGTTCCACAGCTTTGCCATATGTTTGATGTTTAAAGTCACTGTATTCATAGTCTCAACATATGCTTCTATGTTTTTAACACGACGACCCCTTTTAGAAGTTGATCACGTTAACAATGGTCCTCGACTACTATCACTAACTTGATTTTCATGTTCTTTATTTTGACCACCATAGTCAATAGTGATTATGTCTCCCGTGTCTTCATATACTCAACGTCCTAGCTTCCTAACTGCATCAGTCTAACTTTGATATAGTTGTTGATAATAATTAGGGCAAATTGCACTTTACCCCCCTGAACTATGGACCTAGTTGTACTTTACCATACGAACTATTAATTTCACCAATTTTTACCACGAGCTATCGATTTTGTTTCACATTGCCTCAAATCACTGATGGGGTTATAAAACTGACGGAAATAAAGGGCAAAATTGGAAATTGATTTTCATAGAACTCCTTTTTTTTCGGCGACCCTTTCCGGCTACTCCTCTCTCCTCCGATGACTTCTCTCTCCATTAATCAAAGGCAAATTGAACGGAGACTCCTCTCTCCTCCGGTGACTTCTTTTTTTGGCGACCATTTCCAGAAAAATTAAAGAGATTTTACATGATAGAGAGAAGAAGCAAAGTAGAGAGAATTTTTAACCCTTCAATGAAAAATGAAAAGGGTTAAAATTCAGACAAAAAAATAGAGCAAATTAACTAGTTAATTAATAATCCAACAACAAAGACTCAAAGCTACTAGAAATCACAGTCATTGGCGCTAGCATCCCATCGGAAAAAAAACCCACCACAATCATCAATACCATTCACCCATGGCGGCGGCTTTGGCGGTGGTTTAATTCTTCCAACAATCTTCCTCTCCCGCTAATGATGTCACACCAGCAACTTTCAATTTGTCTTTGCTCTGTTTTGTGGTTCGAATTTTAACCCTTTTCATTTGTCATTGAAGGGTTCAAAATTCTCTGTACTTTGCTTCGTCTCTCTCTCCCTCTCTCTCGTGTAAAATCTATTTAATCTTTCTAGAAAAGTCTCCGGAAAGGGCCGCCGGAAAGAGAAGTCACCGAAAGAGTCACTGGAGGATATAGTAGTCACCGTTCAATTTGCCTTTGATTAATGGAGAGAGGAGTCACCGGAGGAGAGAGGAGTAGCCGGAAAGGGTCGCCGGAAAAAAAGGAGGAGTTTTATGAAAATCAATTTCCAATTTTGCCCTTTATTTCCGTCAGTTTTATAACCCCATCAGTGATTTGAGGCAAGGTGCAACAAAATCGATAGTTCGTGGTAAAAATTGGTGAAGTTAATAGTTCATATGGTAAAATACAACTAGGTCCATAGTTTAGGGAGGTAAAGTGCAATTTGCCCTAATAATTAAGATAAACACACACAGGGTGAACGTAATATAGACCTACCATCCATTGGCCTGGGGAACCATCCTTCGAACCAAAAATCATTTCTTGTGTGATTGTTTATTCATCCATTCATACGGATCACATTCTAGCTTATTTATCATTCATTATTGTGCGTAATATGTTTCCTCAAATTTGTGGAACGTACATTACGTACATCCTAATGTTTATGTTTCTGATCATATATGTTTATATATATACTTGTAAAAATCCTAGTTTTCTACATATTTATCTGTATTTTTTTAGAGAAAATTTATATGTATTATACTATATATATATATATATATATATATATGTTACAGAACATTTTTATTATTTTTTTTACATGCATATTTAATATACTGTCTTATTAATTTTTTTATTTTATGTTTTACGTTTATATATATATATATTATATATATTACATTTAATGTTTATAATTATTTTGTATTGATCTGTAATATTCAATATTATTAAATCTAGTTTTAAGTTTTATGTTTATATGTACATATATATGTTATTATTTTGCATGTATATGTTAATATTCACACACATATATATATGTTATTAAATTTATTTATATAATGTTTTGATTACATATGTGTTATATACATTAGTATTATATATATGTTATATTTTCATCTTTATAATTATTTTACATGTATCTATAATATACTATATTATTAAATTTATTTTTCATCACATATATGTTATATAAATTGTTTACATGCATCTATAATTAATATTCTATCTGATTAAAGTTATTTTTGCGTTGTATGTCTATATGTTACAATTTCATGTTTATAATTATTTTGCATGTGTATTTAAAATTATTTTCAGTCATGTATATTTTCGAAATAAGTATATTTTTTAATATTTCAATATCCAGTGTCCAAAGTTTTTTGATTTTTTTAGATCTCGGTAAATTATTATGCGTCTGATAAAAAGTTATTTAACATTTATTTTCTATTTTTATATATAAATTGGAAATTTGTTATAATCATGAAATTTACATCGCAAATTATATATTTTAGTTAATAATATTAAAGTATTATCAATAGTTTGTAGTACAGTTATTTGGGAAAAAAATTATATTATATGTGTATTATTTCATTAATTACAAAAACAAGAAGAATAAGATATTTATATAGAAGATTACCTTGACATGTGTATCCCTCAATTCATAAGTGCAATCCACCTTTTCAGTTGAATAATTAAATTAAAAGTAAAACCAATTTGGCTATATATTTTTATCCTTTTTTGATTGTCTTCGTTTGATTGATCGATAACATTGAATTTGTTAATTTCAATATTATAAATATTGTTGTTTCAAAGCTTTAGCAGCAACCACGTATCCGGATTCCACATCATGTTTTTCTTTTTCTCTTGTCCGGCCCGTGGGGGTAAGATCTTCAAATTATTCCATGATACATACTACAAATATATATTGTTTACAGAAGTTACAATTAATTAGAATTTTGAAAAATATATATATATATCAATTTTACTAGAAACAATTTATTTTACTAGATAAAATATAGAAACAAAAATTTCATCAAAAGTATTCAAAACATTATTTTAAATTTAATTAGGATACGCCTGTGTCATTCGCCACAGTACAACAAACAAAAATGACTTAATATATTTTAAAGTGTGATTAAGAAACTTCTCGGAAGTTTTTGCCATCTAAACTAATGGTTTATTAGTCATTTTTAACTACCAATGTGAACTATACTCAAACCAACCTAATTGCACTCTGATTGGTCAAATCGACCTTGCACTACAAGAGTTTGAATTTTGCGACAAGCACTTGCTAAGTGTCACTGTCTAACACGAGTTTGACACGGACATGTCAATTTCTTAGGAGTGTCCGTGTTTCTTAAGTAATGTCTAAGTGAATTGGATCACTCCAAACCATGTACGGACATGTCAACTTCTTTGGAGTGTTCGTGTTTCCTGGTTAATGGTTTAAGTGAATTGGATAGCTCCAAACATGCATGTACATGTAAACGTCTTTCTTACGTGTTGTAACAGAGTTTCTTGATCAACCATTTTTTCTTTTAAATCTCCAATGGAATTGTGCAATAGATTCTTTATTTTTAAAAACAAAAATCGTAAAATGAAAATTAATAGTTTTATATGTAATATGGTTGTGGTTTGGTCGGTCATGATTCATATTTTTCAATAGTATTATTTTTATTAAACAAATCATAAAATAAAAATACATAAATAAAATGATGATGTGATATTAAAATATTGTCTAAGTGGCCATCTAAAAATAGAGGGTCACAATCACAATATCTACTCCCAGTTTTGCTGCATAAGCTTAATGGTCATTGTTACTGGTTGAGTCGAAGAACAATTTTTTGGTTTATTCTATATCTATTTTATGTGACATTTTATTTATTTAATTTATAGTTGCATTAGAAATGATCTAATAGATAAAGAATCAAAGTATCAACCATTATATTTGAAACACACGAGGAAAAAAAAGCAAAAAGAAAAAAATAATAACAAATATCAAACACCACAAAACTAGGTAATGGACCCCAAGAAGGTGGAGTCTATGTGTTTATAGATTTTCAGGAATGATCGATGATATTTTAATTTAATTTTTTATACATGTCATTGCGCGATGATACTAAGAATATCAAGTATTTAAGCTTAAAGGGAAGGGAGAGGGCTGAACTCATGACTTTGGAGTGCCTCGGGTCATGGATGGTTTTTAAAAAAATACATAAATAACAATTAATAATAAACGAAGCTATGCAATTATAATCGCTTCCCTTCTTTTACTATATTCTTCACCCTTTTGTCAAATTGATTGGAGACGGGTTGGGTTGGGTTTGCTTTTTCTATTTTTTGAATGATAATTCCTCATTGAGTTCCTTGTTAGTTTGAATTGGAGTATGATTGAGGTTTTATACTAATGATTAAGGGTAGATGGTGGCATTCATGTTAGGGGTGTCCAGAATCCAATCAAAACCGAGAAACCGATCCAATCCAATTTAATCCAATCCAATCCAATCCATTTTTCCTGGATTTTATGGATGATTGGATTGGATCGGACGCAAAATTTGAAAACCGAAAAAAATTGGATCGGATCCGGTTTGATGTGTTCTAGGAATCGATTCAATTCAATCCAATCCATTATTAGAATTGCCACATGTCTCTCTCTCATTAGTTGCATAATTTAATATATACAAGGGGTCACTTTAAAATCATTTAATCTTAGTTTGTTATTTAATATTTAGCTTAATCATGTATAGTTCGTTACTTTGTTTAATTATGTATTTTTGGTTAGACAGTAGACGTTTTAACTTGAAGCTATTTGGTTGAACACTTGAACTTTATTTGTAATGGATTTTATTTAATTTACAAGTAGTTTTCGTCTTGTTTTACATTAAAATTGAACATTTCAAGAACTTAATATATCTTATTTTAAACTTATAATCGGATCAGATTGAAACCGATCCAATCCAACATTTAATTGGATTGGATTGGATTGGATTGGATTTGTAAAGTGTATTGGATTGGATTGGATGCCAAAACTTAAAACCGGCATCGGATCGGATCGGATGCGGATGGTTTAAAATGACTGGATTGGGTCGGATGGACACCCCTAATTCATGTAACACCCTACTTTTAGCTCAATATTTCACTCCATGACCATATTACTAATTAATATGTTGATTAATTTCATTTTAGGTAAGAAATTCTTGGTAAATGGAGATTCATGTAGTTTATATTCTTCCTCATGTCATATTAATATATTCAAACTCGCATGAGTAGTCCTTAGGCAATTCGCATGGTTCGAATCTCATTCATCGCATTAGTCGCATAATTTAGTTATACTCGATTTGTAATTTTTCTTGAACTTTAAGCATTCATAACTTCTTCGTCATTATACTACCGATGTGGGATATTTTGGGTCGTTACAACTCCAACTCAACTCGGCCTTAAAATGAAACTTGTAGAGGGTAATAATATAAAGCTATAGGCGCTGATGGGATCTACCCACTTGGCTCCTAACTAGCAATAGGCCTTTTTGGGGTGTCTTGGTGACTCCTGCCAAAAACAAAATTGTGCGGTTCTGTGCCAAAGCAGACAATATCAACACAGGCCCGACCCATAATATCCACACGTCACGGATATTTTAGGTCGTTAAAATTTTCCCCAGTTAAATTCTTGATGTCTTCATTAGGTCGAGGTCATACATATTCAATTTCCGCTCTAGCTAGCCGCATTCAGGGATTCTGACTCGCTGTCGGCCTCACAGACCGGACCCACAATATCCACACACGACGTGGTAATAGTTCTGGGTCCGTTTTGATATCATCTATAACAACCCATTCTCAAGCCTAGCAAGATATTGTTCGCTTTGGCACATAGCCGCACGGTTTTGTTTTTAGCGGGACTCACCAAGACACCCCCAAAAGGCCTTTTTCTAGTTATGAGCCAAGTGAGTACTTATGAACCAAGGATCCACCTATTATGCTACCAATGTGGGATATTTTGGGTAACAGGAGTCATTTCGAGAGTAAAAAATGTAAGAGAAATGTTGAATTTTTTATAGGAAAAATGGGTTTTTAACCATTTTCTCTTGTTAGATATTTACCCCCTCTCCCATCCTTAATACATTTCGTCCCAACACACAAAAGAGGGCTAAAGAAAGATGAGAGCTCACTTATAAGGGGTTCAAGAGAATGATCTTTCATGGTTCTTTACTTTACACATGCAAGATTTTCATCATCATTATCATCTTCATCTTTTTATCCATTTTGGCTTCCACCATTGTTAGGGTTCAAGCTAAAAAATTGAAGGTTTCATGATTTCTCAAGTTATGGTTTATTCATTACTTAAATGTTGAAGATTTAGCTTGATTAAGGTGGGAATACTAGTACCTAAACATAATTTCAAAGTTTACGTGTTACATCTCTCTTTTCAAAACAAATTTGGGAAATTTTCATACGAACTTCTTGATACACATACATAAGGGTTTTAGGTTTGAGATTGGTGGTTAGTTTTATTGATTTATACATGTTATTGTCGAAATTTTATGTTTATATGAGAAAATCTCATCATATGCTAATCCATCACAAGCCTTGGTTGCTATCCATTAGCGCGTATCCACGTATCCACAGTTTATTGTTAGATATATCATCATATGATCTAGAAATGAAGATCTATACAAAATTTGAACTATAATATACTTTGATATGAACTTGGTAACTATAAAATTATACATATATTTATTCCTAAGTATATAATTGAGTTGATATTGGCTTTGTTATATTAATAGCTAAGTACCTTTTCGTATCGGATAGACAATAGAAATTCAAATATGGTTACATCTAGGTGGTTTACGCGGGGGCCCAGCCTTGGGGGCTTTAGATCGCAATTGGTGTGCACACTTGATTTAAATCCTACATGAGAGTTATGAATTTCATGGAGGCACAATTATTCTAGTCACGGTACTGGTGCTTAGTCAGTATATATATTTTCTATTTCACTTTTTCTGATTTCTACATGTAAACAATTATTTTATTTTGGTTTGTGATGAGCCTGAGGATAGCACAAGAGCTGGATCATGGAATGAAGACTATGCAGATCCCATCCGGGTTCCAAGTGATCCAATCACCCGAGCTAGAGCCAAGAAGATCAAGGAAGCACTCATGATCGTGGTCCAAGAGTTGATGAATAAAGCTGGAGCTTAGAGAAGTATTCATGGAGATGGAGAACAAGAATGGAGAATAATGCTTAGCCAAGAAGACGTAGAATAATTAGGGTGTTTTATTATTGTTTTTATTTATTTGCAGCCCAAGGATTATGTATAATTAGTATTTAGAGTGATGGGCCTGCTAAGAGTGTTTTTGGGCTTATTTAGAGTATTCTATTATTTTTGTTGCCTTAGAATTGGGCTTGTTTTGTTATTTTCGTTTTTTAGGGTTTCCTTAGGGTTTGATTAGGGTTTGCTTATTCTCCTCCTATTTAAAGGAGGCAACTCTAAGGTTTTGAGGCAGCCTTGTTTTATTAATACGAATTGGAGAGTTTTCACCTCTTGTGTTCTAAGAACACATCAAACAGCCAGAATTGAATTCTTGTTGTTCTTTGACTTATCAATCAATTAATCCATCAATTGATTGTTTATCTTCGACTATACCAAGGTTCATTCTCATTTTAGGGATTAGGTCGAGGTTCCACCTCCATCATCTTCGCATGATTCCAAGGTTCTTACGTATTCAACGTCAAGGGTTGCGGATTCGTCATATCGAATAGAAATACAGTCGTGATTCATATCATTGGTATCAGAGCAATTCTTTCTATCCAGGTTTTATTTTTAACG
Organism: Lonicera japonica; assembly: GCA_021464415.1. Lineage (NCBI taxonomy): Eukaryota > Viridiplantae > Streptophyta > Magnoliopsida > Dipsacales > Caprifoliaceae > Lonicera > Lonicera japonica. The sequence continues at coordinate 8,962,901 of CM038471.1, read as the reverse complement.
TTTTCTTGCTATTACGAATCTGTTCCTGTTACTGTAGATCTGTTCTTGCTATTTACGAATCTGTTCTTGTTCTTAAGAATTTATTCCTACTTTTGATAATCTGTTTTTGCGATTTACGGATCTATTCTTGTTCTTAAGAATCTATTCCTACTTTTGATAATCTGTTCTTGCTATTTACAGATCTGTTCTTGTTCTTAAGAATCTATTCCTACTTTTGATAATCTGTTCTTGCTATTTACGGATCTGTTCTTGTTCTTAAGAATCTGTTCCTACCTTTGATAATATGTTCTTGCTAAGTAAATTTCGAATCTGCTTATAGATCTACATACTATGGATCTGCTTGTTTTGTTTCATCTGAGTTAATCAAAGTCAAAATCTTCAATCTCGTTGGTGAACCATATTAGCGAATCTGTCCATTCATAATCTATTTGATATTATATATCAGTACAAATTGATGAACCAAAGTAGTGTTCGATTTGTTGTTTACAAAAATCTCTAGTTGCCATTTTAGTTAAGTTGATATTGCGGCGGCTCTTGATAGTTGTGGCGGCTGGTATTGCAGACATCTTAAAACCCTAGGCTTGTGATTCTAGGTCAGGAAAAAAAAAGAGTACAAAAATTCCGAAATTTGACTTTATTTCTTTTTGGATTCGGGTTCTATAGGGTCCAAGGGTTCCAAAAATCACTTTTTCACGAGACAAAATTTTTGCTCATTTTTTTCGATCTTTAGCTTCGTATTTTGTCCGTAATTCATTGGGATTCTTATTTCTTGAGTTCTTGGTGAAAACGTACTTGTCCTAGCATACAATTGACCTGTTTGGGTTGTGATTGATCTGTTTGGGAAGCAAAGAAAAGGGTTCTTGCTTTTCGATTCGTTTGAAGTTCCAAAAGGTGAAAATTGAGAGGAATATCAATACATTGAGAACTAAACACCAGCGGTAAAATCAGAGTGATATTATTTTGAGCGAAACACGTAAGAGAGTGCAGTGAGGAAAATTTATTTCTTTATATTGTGCTAACCTCTATTTTGCAGCAATATGTCGAGTTTCGATCCTAGGTTATTCCAAGAAGCCATGACGAGCACCTTACAAAAAATGATGAGAGAGGAGTTGGGTGTCTTTAAAGAGCAGGTGGAAGAGGTGAGTGAGGAATTAAAGAGAATGCGGGTGAAGGTAGATAGAGTTGAGAGCACTCAAATTGAGCAGTCCAGCAAATCACATAATGCTCAACGAAGTGAGAGACCGCAGCCTAGGGAACGGAGGGCTGATTTTGATAATTATTACCGAGATAGCTACGACGAAGGGGATAGCGATGTCGATTCGGTAATCGCTAATCGACGAAATGGTAGGCGGTTTGGTAGAGGATCTAATCGAGAAGATGACAACATGAATGGGATCAAAATGAGGATTCCATCCTTCCAAGGAAAAAATGACCCCGAGGCCTATCTTGAGTGGGTCAAGAAAGTCGAATTAGTATTTGCTTGCCATAATTACTCCGAGTCCAAGAAAGTGAAATTGGCAGCTATTGAATTTTCCAATTATGCACTTGTTTGGTGGGATCGCTTGATGATAGAGAGAAGGCGTAGTGATGAAGGGCCCGTGGAGACTTGGGATGAGATGAAGCGGTTGATGAAGAAGCGGTTTGTACCCGATCACTATTATCGGGAATTGTACCAAAAATTGCAGGGGCTTACGCAGGGAAATCGTAGTGTTGACGAATACTATAAGGAGATGGAAGTGGCCATGATTCGGGCCAAGGTTGATGAAAATAAAGAAGCAACCATGGCGCGGTTCTTGAGTGGGTTAAACCGGGAAATTGCCAACGCGGTTGAATTACAGCCATATGTTGAGATTGAAGATATGGTGCACACGGCAATTAAAATAGAGAGGCAGCTCAAGAGGAGGGGTGGTTTCAAGCCAAACCAAAGTTCTTACTCTACTCCATGGAAACAAAGTCCGTGGAAGAAGAATGACAAAGCAACCACTCCGAAATCAAAAGTTGATTCAAAATTAGAAGTTCCTAGTGGAGGCCAAGCTAAGATAGCCCCTAACATCACTAATACTCCTACTACTCGAAACAATGACATTATATGTTGGAAGTGTCAAGGGAGAGGCCATGTTTCCACTCAATGCCTGAATAAGAGAGTAATGATGCTTTTGGATAATGGAGAATATGAAACGGATGAAGAAGGCACTGAAGCTATGCCACCTTTGGAGGATGTCGAAGAAGAGGAGAGCGCCATCTAGGGTGAGTTATTAGTTGCAAGAAAAGCACTTAGCATGCAAGCAAAGGAGGATTATGAGCAGCGCGAGAATATTTTTCACACTAGGTGCCTAGTGCTAGGCAAGGTGTGTAGTTTGGTGATAGATGGAGGAAGTTGCACTAATGTGGCTAGCACGACAATGGTGGAGAAGCTAGCATTGCACACGACTAAGCACCCGAGGCCTTACAAGCTGCAGTGGTTGAATGATAGTGGTGAAGTGAGGGTGAACAAGCAGGTTTTGGTGTCCTTTAACATTGGTAGGTACGAGGACCAAGTGCTTTGTGACGTGGTTCCCATGCAAGCTGGCCATATGTTGTTGGGAAGACCATGGCAATATGATAAAAGAGTTAAACATGATGGCTTCACCAATAAATATTCATTTGAGATGAACAAGAGAACAATCATTCTTGCACCTTTACCGCCACAGCAAGCCTATGCCGATCAGTTGAAGTTGCAAAGTGAGGAGGAGCAACGGAGAGCTGAAAAGAAAAAGAGAGATAATGGTGAGGAAAAGAAAGAGAGTGAGGGAAAAAGAAAAGAACTTGAGAAAAAAGAGAGTAGAGTGGAAAAACCAGTGACTATTGAGAGGAGGCAAAAGAATTTCTATGCGAGAGCTAGTGAAGTGAAAAGAGCGATGCTTTGTAATCAGCTTCTCGCACTTGTATACAAAGAAACGCTTTTGAATACTAACGAGCTAAATACTTCTTTGCCTAGTGCTATTGTCTCTTTGTTGCAGGATTTTGGTGACGTCTTCCCGGAGGATACGCCAAGCGGTTTACCACCCATCCGAGGAATATAACACCAAATTGATTTTGTACCCGCAGCCTCCATTCCAAACCGGCCAGCCTATAGAAGTAATCCGGAGGAAACAAAGGAACTTCAAAGGCAAGTTACGGAGCTGTTGGAGAAAGGGTATGTGAGAGAGAGTATGAGCCCATGTGCGGTGCCAGTTTTGCTAGTGCCGAAAAAGGATGGAACATGGAGAATGTGCGTGGACTGCCGAGCCATAAATAATATCACAGTAAAATATCGTCACCCCATTCCACGTTTAGATGATATGCTTGATGAGTTGCATGGGTCTAGTATATTCTCTAAAATTGATTTAAAAAGTAGATATCATCAAATTAGGATGAAAGAAAGAGATGAATGGAAAACAGCCTTTAAAACAAAATATGGTTTATATGAATGGTTAATTATGCCTTTTGGTTTGACTAATGCACCTAGCACTTTCATGAGATTAATGAACCATGTTCTGAGACCTTTTATAGGCAGATTTGTTGTAGTATATTTTGACGATATTCTTATCTATAGCAAGAGTCTAGATGACCACGTGATTCAATTAAAATTTGTTTTGGATGTCTTGCGAAAGGAGAAGTTATATGCTAACCTGAAAAAGTGCACCTTTTGCACGGATAAGCTTGTGTTTCTTGGTTTTGTTGTGAGTGTACAAGGGATTCAGGTTGATAAAGAAAAGGTGAAGGCTATTCAAGAATGGCAAAGTCCTACAAGTGTTGGGCAAGTGCAGAGTTTCCATGGACTTGCTAGTTTCTATTGGCGGTTTGTGAAGGACTTTAGTACTATTGCGGTACCATTGACTAAAGTGATCAAAAAGAATGTGTGATTCAAATGGGGAGAAGAGCAAGAGAAGGCATTCGAGTTACTAAAAAGCAAGCTAAGTAACGCCCCATTGTTATCTTTACCTAACTTTGCAAAGACTTTTGAAATTGAATGCGATGCTTCAGGAAATGGAATTGGTGTTGTTCTTATGCAGGAAGGAAGACCAATAGCATACTTTAGTGAGAATCTAGGTGGGGCGACCTTAGATTACCCTACCTACGACAAGGAGCTTTATGCGTTAGTGAGAGCATTGGATACCTGGCAGCACTATCTTTGGCCAAAGGAGTTCGTGATTCACACGGATCATGAATCATTAAAGCACTTGAAGGGGCAGCAAAAGCTAAACAAGCGCCATGCTAAATGGGTGGAGTTCATAGAGACTTTCCCATATGTGATCAAATACAAGCAAGGTAAAGAGAATGTTGTAGCGGATGCTTTATCACGCAGGTATGCTTTAATTGCTACTTTAGATGCTAAATTGCTTGGGTTTGAATACATCAAGGATTTGTATTGTGATGATGCTGATTTTAGAGATATATTCAATGCATGTGAAAAATTGGCATTTGATAAGTACTTTAGGCATGATGGATTTCTAATGCGTGAAAATAAACTTTGTGTGCCTAAATGTTCATTGCGTGAGTTGCTTGTGAAAGAAGCGCATGGTGGGAGTTTAATGGGACACTTTGGTATAGCTAAGACTTTAGGAGTATTGCAAGAACACTTCTTTTGGCATCACATGAAACGAGATGTTGAAAGAATGTGTGAGAGATGTGTTACTTGTAAGAAGGCAAAGTCTAAGTTAAACCCCCATGGTTTATATACTCCAGTACCCATTCCTAGTGACCCTTGGGTTGATATTTTTGTGGATTTTGTGTTGGGTTTGCCTAGGACTAAACATGGGAATGATTCTGTTTTCATGGTGGTTGATAGACTTTCTAAAATGGCTCATTTCATTGCCTGTCATAAAACTGATGATGCACCACGAATTGCTAATTTGTTCTTCAAAGAAATTGTGCATTTGCATGGCATGCCTAGAACCATAGTTTTTGATAGGGATGCAAAGTTTTTGAGCTACTTTTGGAAGACTTTGTGGGGAAAGTTGAGTACTAAATTATTATTTTCTACTACATGTCACCCCCAAACTGATGGTCAAACGGAAGTAGTAAACAGAACTTTATCCACTTTGTTGCGTGCCATAATTAAGAAGAACTTGAAAGAGTGGGAAGAATGTTTGCCTCATGTTGAGTTTGCATATAATCGATCTGTTTATTCTGCATCTACGTTTTCTTCTTTTGAGATCGTGTATGGTTTTAATCCGTTGGCTCCTTTGGATTTATTACCATTACCTGTTGAGCATGCTAACCTAGATGGCAGGAAGAAAGCTGAGTTTGTTAGACAGATTCATGAGAAGGCAAGGCAAAACATTGAGAGAAGAACCGAGCAATATGTGCGACAAGCCAACAAAGGAAGGAAGAAGATGGTTTTCGAAATAGGAGATTGGGTTTGGTTACACTTGAGGAAGGAACGCTTTCCAGTTCAATGGCGTTCTAAGCTTTTACCAAGAGGAGATGGACCGTTTCAAGTTGTGCAAAGGATCAATGACAATGCATATAAACTTGATCTACCAGGTGAGTATAATGTAAGTGCTACATTTAATGTCGCTGACCTAAGTCCGTTTAGTACAGGTGACGAATTGAGAACAATTCCTTTTCAAGAGGAGGGGAATGATGAGCCTGAGGATAGCACAAGAGCTGGATCATGGAGTGAAGACTATGCAGATCCCATCCGGGTTCCAAGTGGTCCAATCACCCGAGCTAAGCCAAGAAGATCAAGGAAGCACTCATGATCGTGGTTCAAAAATTGATGAATAAAGCTGGAGCTTGGAGAAGTATTCATGGAGATGGAGAATAATGCTTAGCCAAGAAGACGTAGAATAATTAGGGCGTTTTATTATTGTTTTTATTTATTTGCAGCCTAAGGATTATGTATAATTAGTATTTAGAGTGATGGGCCTGCTAAGAGTGTTTTTGGGCTTATTTAGAATGTTCTATTATTTTTGTTGCCTTAGAATTGGGCTTGTTTTGTTATTTTCATTTTTTAGGGTTTTCTTAGGGTTTGATTAGGGTTTAGTTATTCTCCTCCTATTTAAAGGAGGCAACTCTAAGGTTTTGAGGTAGCCTTGTTTTATTAATACGAATTGGAGAATTTTCACCTCTTGTGTTCTAAGAACACATCGAACAGCTAGAATTGAATTCTTATTGTTCTTCGACTTATCAATCAATTAATCCATCAATTAATTGTTTGTCTTCGACTATACCAAGGTTCATTCTCATTTTAGGGATTGGGTCGAGGTTCCACCTCCATCATCTTCGCGTGATTCCAAGGTTCTTACGTATTCAACGTCAAGGGTTGCGGATTCGTCATATCGGATAGAAATACGGTCGCGATTCACATCAGTTTGGGATGAGAATCACGCGACTTGTTCTCATTGCTTCACGAATTATAACATATATGGCATATACTTACTTTCTTATAGAAATTGCACGTCGCATGTGATTGTCTACATGTATTTTATATATATAAGCCCTATAGTTCCAACCAGGCCAGGTTGGCTCATTGTTTTTCCCACGCATGTACATTTAGGGTCAGGGCCAGGTGGGGTCTGTTTCATGTGTTTGTTTTTGCGTTTCACCATGTATCGTAGAGCTATAAGGGAAAGGGCTAGAAATGTAAGATCCGTTGATACTTGTGACACTGGATCTTTCAAATGGAAAGTTCATGTTTAAATTAATTTAGTTGTAGCAATTTTGGATATATAATAAACGTTAGCATATTGTATAATTAGTCACTTTCTAGTATTTAGAACTTCTTTATAAGAACTTGCAGTTGTTATATCATGAACTCTTATTTATAATAGGATACACTACTTTATGTAAATTATGTATTAATTTGAATATTTTCTCTTATTGAGTTATTTTGACTATGCTGAGTATATTAATTACGGATATGTATTGATGCTCATTAATTCTTGATGATAAATGATTTACACTCCAGTCAACCGCTCATGCAATGGTATAGACTTCCTTGTAAAACATGAGTTGACGAGAGATTAATGACTATTATAAATGTATTTCGATGTTATTTCTTTCTTAAAAATCATAAGTTTTATTTCATTTTCTTGAGTATTTATTTAAATGATTTCTTTTTGCCATTGTTAGAGACGACATCTGTGATAGGCCAGTCTTGGAGATCGTTGCCTCCTTATGGGAAATATGGGCGTGACAATTCAATTAAGTGTTTTACTTTTTGACATTTATTCAAAATAATTCGTAATTAGTGGGTGAAGTGGAGTGTTATTAGGTTTTGAAAATGACGAGTTTGGGGAAGCTTTTAACTTATGATGGTTGTCTTTCTTATGTTTGGATGAAGTAATTCTAAAATTTATTCAAAAATTGTAAATGATATATACTTTAAAATTCCATCATTTAAAGTTCCTTCAATTGCAATTTTTCTCATGTTTGGACGTCTCGTTCTCGTATGTAGAATTTAAAAATAAAATATCATTCTTTTAAGTTGAAACTTGAACAATAAAGCCTCGAACTATAGAATT
>CM038471.1:8855311-8955311 GCA_021464415.1 Lonicera japonica | reverse complement strand
ATTCAATCAATATCCGATCAAGTCAATGAAGCATTCGACTAAAACCGATCTATCCAAATCAAGATCATTCAACTACAAGTGTTGGACAAGTCAAAGAAAATCATTCTCATCACTCACAAGCTAGCAATGCATTTCATGAAGCACAAAAGATCAAGGATCATATGCTAAAGTTTCAAGGGAAAAGCTTCAAGTGAAGAATCAATTTGAAAAAAAAATCGAAACATTCGAAGACTCACCTAGTCGGTAATTGAGTGTTTGCTTAGGATTAATGTAAAGTTTCTTAATTGATTGATTATATAGCTCAAACATAAACTTGCATCATTGTTAGATCGATCAAAACCAAGTTTGAATCAAAATCATTTCAAAACATTATTCTTGCAAAAACCGGTTTTGAAATAAATTCATATTAATTTTAAATGATCATATTTTAAGCTATAATAAAAATGGGTATCTTAGAAACATATATTTGAGGTTCAAAAATCATTATAATTTTATTTGGAAATAAATTATTAAATTGGAAAAATATTTTTATTTTTCGTTTAAAATTCGCTCAATTTTTGCCCAATTTTGATCTAACGGTAAAATGGAGGCCTTCCCGAACTCCGATCATTTTGAAATTTTTACAGTAGTTAGAAAACATCTCCTGTCAATTTTGACTAAAATTTGAGCATGATCAAACGGTCCAATTGGGAGAAATTAACAACACAATTTTGAATTTTTTTGTCAAAACTAGCTGTTGGAAAGTTTGAAAATGTAACCTTGGAGCCAAAACCTCTCTTAATCATCCCCAACGGCCATATGGTTTTGCAAGCTATATATATGATGTCTTAGACATGTTTTAACACACTTGAATCATTCTACAAACTTATTTTACATATATACAAAGTTATTCAAGTATTCAATTCATTTTATTGATCATATGCTTCATTTTTGAGCTATATATTTTGATCAATTTTGATATCTCTAGTGTGAGCTTCAAATTGCATTCTTTACACACTTAAGAGAGTTATTGTAAATTGGTGTGAATCACCAAACAATTTTGTATTCAATTGTAAGAGGTAAATCTTATAGGAAAAACAAGAAGGTAAATTCTTGTTTAGAAATTGTGAAAGGTAAATTTCACAAGGTTAGCAAGCGGGTATCTTGTGAGAGTATTGTGTTGTAGCAATACTTGTAGAGTGTGTGAGACAACACTTGTAGAGGTTTGATCTTCACCCGGAAGGAGATCGATTTTAGTGGAAGTTCTCGGGGAACTAATCGAGCGCGGAGTAGGGGGAACAAGCCGAACCGTGTGGACAAAAAATCTTCGACTTCAAATTGGTTCAATCTTTCTTACTCAATCTCTTTATTATTGATTGTTTAAATTGTTTGAGATTGCTTAATTATTTGCTCTTGTGCTTGATTGTTTATTTGCTTACATTTCTTGATAAATTTGTTTAGTAAATTGTTTTACTTAAACATTTTCGAAAAGTTTTTAAATTCCGCATTAAGTTTTTAAAACCCTATTCACCCCCCCTCTAGGGTATTTTCCATCCTACAATTAGTATCAGAGGTTGTACTCATATTTTGATTTAACAATCTTAGAGTTTACGATCATGTCATATTATCAAGGAACCGGCCTTTTCGAAGGTGCTTCTACTTATAGACCACCATTGTTTGATGGCATAAACTATAGCTATTGGAAAAATAGAATGTGTACATTTTTACAAGCTAATGATTTTGAACAATGAAAGGTTACACTTATTGGACCTTATGAAATTACAAAAACCGACGAAATGGGAAATGTTATTCCCAAGTCTATATCCGAATACAATGAGCATGATATTAGAAAAATTCAATTCAATGCTAAAGCTTTAAATTCATTACATTGTGCTTTGACTATAGATGAATACAACAAAATCTCTAGTTGCAAAACGGCAAAAGAGATTTAGGATAAGCTTGAGGTTACCTATGAAGGAACCTCACAAGTGAAGGAGGACAATATTAATATTCTTGTCCATGATTATGAATTGTTTAAAATGGAGCCTAATGAATCTCTTGCTTCCATGCATAGTCGATTTTCTATTCTCACTAACACTTTGAACCTTCTTGGCAAGGTTTACTCTAATGAAGAGAAAATTCGAAAGATTCTTAGGATTCTTCCAAGGAAATGGAGACCTAAGGTGACAGCAATTCAAGAAGCTAAGAATCTCAAAACTCTTAGCATGGATGAGCTCTTGGGTTCTCTTAAAACCCATGAGAAGGAGCTAGCAAGAGAAGAAGGAGAAAAAGCAAATCCTATGACAATCTTTGCTCTAAAGCCTAATGAAGGAAATGGTGGAAAAGGAGATGGAGATATGGCACTTCTCTCTAGGAAATTTGAAAAATTCCTAGCAAAGAAGAAATTCTCTCAAAGGAAGCTCGACACCTATCCCTCATCCTTAAAGAACTTCCACGATAAATCAACTATCCCAAAAGTTGATAATGAGGAAAGGAAATGCTTCCATTGTCATGAACCGGGACACTACAAGACAAATTGTCCGGTTAGAAAAGAGGAGAAAAGAGAGAAGAAAGCAAAGAGGGAAGAGCTATACAAAAGATTGAAGCATGCTCTCAAAGAACATTCAAGTGAATCGGATGAAGATGAATCCGATATTGAGTCGAGTGATGAGGAGATAGCACACCTTTGCCTTATGGAAAAAGATGAGAAGGCATACAAATTACTGCCTCATAGATGAAGCACTCTTGGAGCTACCATTTTCTCTCCGTGGCCTTGATCCCTTTTTGATGTTGCCATAGGGGGAGAAAATGTGTGTTGGTGACAATCAATGTTAGTAAGACCTTTAATTGTTTTATGTCTTTAACATTGATAATTGTTTTCTTTTGAAAACCTTATTTGAGATCAAAAATATTTTATTGGTTTTAAAACTATCTCAAATATATGAAAAATTTTTTATAAATCATTTATTTTATCTTTGCATAAATTGAGGGGGAGCATATTTCAATTATTCATATGCTATTTATGCTTGTTATTGTAAACACACATTAATTTATTGTCATCATAAAAAAGGGAGAGATTGTTGACCTTGAAGGTCTTAATCTTATTTTGATAATAACAATAAATCAATCATGTGTAATTTAACATGTTCTTGACATAAGATTATAGATTTCTTATTTGGAAAATCAAGAATAGCATGATTGCTCAAATGAAGTTTGATAAGGATCATTCAATCAATATCCGATCAAGTCAATGAAGCATTCGACTAAAACCGATCTATCCAAATCAAGATCATTCAACTACAAGCGTTGGACAAGTCAAAGAAAATTATTCTCATCACTCACAAGCTAGCAATGCATTTCATGAAGCACAAAAGATCAAGGATCCTATGCTAAAGCTTTAAGGGAAAAGCTTCAAGTGAAGAATCAATTTGAAAAAAAAATCGAAACATTCGAAGATTCACCTAGTCGGTAATTGAGTGTTTGCTTAGGATTAATGTAAAGTTTCTTAATTGATTGATTATATAGCTCAAACATAAACTTGCATCATTGTTAGATTGATCAAAACCAAGTTTGAATCAAAATCATTTCAAAACATTATTCTTGCAAAAACCGGTTTTGAAATAAATTCATATTAATTTTAAATGATCATATTTTAAGCTATAATAAAAATGGGTATCTTAGAAACATATATTTGAGGTTCAAAAATCATTATAATTTTATTTGGAACTAAATTATTAAATTGGAAAAATATTTTTATTTTTCGTTTAAAATTCGCTCAATTTTTGCCCAGTTTTGATCTAACGGTAAAATGGACGCCTTCCCGAACTCCGATCATTTTGAAATTTTTACAATAGTTAGAAAACATCTCCTGGCAATTTTGACTAAAATTTGAGCATGATCCCACAATCCAATTGGGAGAAATTAACAAAACAATTTTGAATTTTTTTGTCAAAACTAGCTGTTGGAAAGTTTGAAAATGTATACCTTGAAGCCAAAACCTCTCTTAATCATCCCCAACGGCCATATGGTTTTGCAAGCTATATATATGATGTCTTAGACATGTTTTAACACACTTGAATCATTCTACAAACTTATTTTACATATATACAAAGTTATTCAAGTATTCAATTCATTTTATTGATCATATGCTTCATTTTTGAGCTATATATTTTGATCAATTTTGATATCTCTAGTGTGAGCTTCAAATTGCATTCTTTACACACTTAAGAGAGTTATTGTAAATTGGTGTGAATCACCAAACAATTTTGCATTCAATTGTGAGAGGTAAATCTCATAGGAAAAACAAGAAGGTAAATTCTTGTTTAGAAATTGTAAAAGGTAAATTTCACAAGGTTAGCAAGCGGGTATCTTGTGAGAGTATTGTGGTGTAGCAATACTTGTAGAGTGTGTGAGACAACACTTATAGAGGTTTGATCTTCACCCGGAAGGAGATCGGTTTTAGTGGAAGTTCTCGGGGAACTAACCGAGCGCGGAGTAGGGGGAACAAGCCGAACCGTGTGGACAAAAAATCTTCGACTTCAAATTGGTTCAATCTTTCTTACTCAATCTCTTTATTATTGATTGTTTAAATTGTTTGAGATTTCTTAATTATTTGCTCTTGTGCTTGATTGTTTATTTGCTTACATTCCTTGATAAATTTGTTTAGTAAATTGTTTTACTTAAACATTTTCGAAAAGTTTTTAAATTCCGCATTAAGTTTCAAAATCCCTATTCACCCCCCCCCTCTAGGTATTTTCCGACCTACAAGCTGAACACACAAACGGATCACCAAGGGGAATATTGAAATTAGGATAAAGTGTAAAGAACACAGTTCCTGCATTCAACGTTGCTTGGACATTTTCGAGAATAGCCTATTGATAATTGGTGAGACGGGAGTCGACAAGAGCGATACGAGCGACTGCTTGTAAGCCTTTTTGACCATGGAAAGTAACCGCAAAACGGATTGCACCGAAATGCATATGAGTATAACCTTGGGCTAAGGCCATACGAGGAATATCTGGAGAGAAAGGGACAGTGAAGAACTGTTCTTCATGACCAGACTTAACGAACAACGAATCAAATGGGGTACACTGGACAAATTCTCTAACTGGACAACAAGGTTTTTGAGAGATAAATCATGCTTTCTTAGTATTATAATAAATATTTGTTTGTTTCAACATGAGCAAATAACAATTTCATAGATCAAAGATCTTCGACTACCTTTTACTACAACAAAATCTATAATCTCATATTTGACCACAATCTGCGAGCATTTATCAGACAAACACACGGCTGTCCATTGCCTTAAAAGCCTAGCACTCAAACACCTGTCCTTATATGAGAGTATAACCTTTTGTGTAAGCAAAAGATTTACACTAGTGTTCTGAAAAATAGAACGAACGTGTTCTGATACAGGAGATCCACACAACTTTTCTGAGTGTTCTGATGTGAGAGATCCATATAAAATGGCAGTCACAGAGCATACTAAAATCAGAAGAAGATGAATAGTGGCAGCTGTAGAGCATACTAATCATTCCTCAGATTCTTCATACTAATCAAAGTATAAATATCACTGAAAATCATTTGCTCGTAAAACAGAGAAAGTTTTAGCATAATATCAAAAAAGAATTGCTTATATCTCAAAACCTTAGAGTTATAAGTTTTCCTTAAGAAAACTACTCACAAGAAGACATCGAAATCACCTCTGATACCAATAAGGGGGGGGGGGGAGAGATATCCGTAGTTATGGGACTTGTTTGCATTATGACTGTTTTAAACAGTCATAAAATGGTGGCTCAACAGTAACAGATTTAATAGTTTATGACTGTTTTTAACAATCATAACTATTGTGACAGTTTATTTGTCACGGTTTTGGACAGTGCAAACAATATAATTATTTTAAAAAAAAAGAAAATTAAAATACTGAATATCCAATTTTTTTTTGTACCTGTTAAAAATAGAATTTAACAATCTATATACCAGCAATCAATCACATATACCAAAGCCCAACAATCAATCATATATACCAAGCTAATTAACAACTAATAAAGCTAACTAGTACTATAAAAAATATCCAAATTTAACAAGTTCAAAAAAGATTACTACAAATTCAACATTAAAGTACCTATCCTAAATTTAACAAGTCTAGCATATATAGCAGTACATATATCAAATTCAAGTACAACTCCACAAAAGATTACAAGAACTAAGTCTTTTCAAGTAAGAAGACCTCAACACACCTTGATTGGTACTTCAATGGTCTCTTCAAGAACTAAGTCCCTTCAAGCAGTAACTCTGAACTAAGTCTCTTCAAGAACTACACCACAAAGCAAAGGTGAAGAAAAATTAGTACAAAATAGTAATACTAACCATGAATCTGAACTGTTATCTATTTATGATGGAATTGGTATCCACTTATTCCTCTTTTATTCAGAAAGAAAAAATATGCAACACATATGAAAGGAAAAACAAATAATTTAGTGCTCGTTTTGTTCGAGTTTACGTTTTTTTTCTTGGAATAAAAAATTAATATTTTTGTTAAGTACAACTTTAACTTCAATAAAAGATCAAAAGATCGGTAATTCAAACTCTTAACAAGAATTAATTATATATCAAACTTTATAGGTGAATACAACAATTTAAGGTTTCTAGAAAGTACAAAAACTCAAAGGAAACGAACATAGGCAAATCAGAGGTTGAGTTCACAATCAAGCAGAACCGTGACAGAAAAATCAAAGTACACTGGAACTAAAACTCAGCATCAAGAACATGAAAGGGGTGACATGAGAGCTGCACAAAGACATGCCCAAAGCAAATAATGAGCATATAATCAAGTTATATCTATCAAAGTAAGTATAACATATATTTTGTGTATCTCAGTAGATATAAATTATAACTATCTTTGAAAATATGAAAAACTGAACATTAAAAAACTCTTGCGCAAGTATATTATAAGTACCAAATAATAAGATATTGCACTAAATCCTACTTAACTATACTCCCTCCATCCTATGTTAAATGCCAGTTTAACTTCCACACTTTTTTAAATGTACAACTAATTTCAACGTAGTCAGTGGTTAAGATATTGTTCTTATTTGCTTATTTTAAGTTGTTCTTATTTGTTTATTAGCGTGTGTCTTTCTTGATTTACTTATTTTAAGTTGTTCTTATGTTAATAACTTTTACGTTAAAAAAAGAACTAATAAATACCAAGCCAAATAAGCAACTAACCACATCAGATTCCCAACGGTGAAGGAATATTCAATAATATAAAAGAACTAATGAATTGCTTGAGTTTCCTTATACTTGTACAATTTTGTGTATTAAATTTAATATTCAATCATAGGAAGGAAACAATTTATGAAATTAAAACTATTGTGTCTTTAGAAAAAAAATGAATTAAAAAGAACCAAACTCTCACATCTATATGTACATGAAATGTGTACATGAATTCTTACAGCAAAGACATTAATTACAAAGGCCATTTCACCCAGATCCATTCACTGAATCAAAAACCAGTGTATCATAAATGAAGAAAAATGGTAGCACACAATTTTTATTTTTATTTTTATTTTTACAGAAAGCCAACTAATAAACACTATAGATATAAATTTCACCAAAATGGGTAGACCAATCTCTGTACACTTCTATAAACTAGACAGCTTGACTTTTCTCATGAAATTTCATATTGAGTTTTTGATAACTAAACTCATTAAAATACTAGGACTATGATAATTAAAAATAGCCTTAGTGATAGTCTGAGAGAGTAATTTAATATAGCCTTAGTGACATTTCAAATAAGTATCATCGTACCATTTGAGATGAAAGAGCAGTTAGTTGCCTAGGCCTGTTCTCACCCCCAAATTCTGCTCTACCAAAACCTGCCAAGACAAGAAAATTAAATATGAATTTGAATTTGAGAAAATAATTTAAAACAACAATTCTCTAGATACTCCTTTTCCTCACAATCAACTACGAGCTATTGCATTTACGGATTATCAATTAGTCTCCCTTGGTCGCAATAGACAGTTTTTTAGATAGTCCTTTCGTCTATTTAAAGAAATTGCTAAAATTGAACTCGAAAGGAATGGGGAGAGTAACTGTAGAAGCAATTAGCCTTGACCCCCAAAATTTCATAAACAAAACAATTTCTGGAAATGAAATGAGATAAGGATTGAATTAAAAATGAACAGGAAGTAAGTACTGCCTTGAGCCAAAAATCAATAAGCACCTTAACCTCTAGCCGTCAAGGAATCGAATAGTTCTAATGATTAGAACCTGAAACAGTGATACAATTTACATATTTTCCCTATCTTATATCACTTTCCATTTCAAACCGATAAATGAAAGTAGCGGCTCGTAGCCAAAGAATTAATCCAAATCTTAGACAAAAAGTAGTACCGAGAAAGTTCAACCTCTAAAATTTGGGTGTCACTAATTACATACACTATACTTGGTAAAATTGTATCACATTTACTCGGTGCACTAACCGAAGAATTAATCCACTATTTTCGATCACACCATCTCTCGTTAAGCGACGTGATAAACATATTTCTCTCTATATAACTCAGAATCAGAGTTTTTTTGCTCCTCTTAAAACTGAAGCCTGAAGTTCATGTCCTCTATTCCCCGATTTAATTTTATGCTCTCTCCCCTAATTTTGATTTTCTCTTTCAATTTTGAGCACACAATAATTTTATTCTTTTTTTATATGTTAACTATAGTTGAAATCTCTCGTGGGTATCTCTTCCCCTGTTTGGGTATGTTCTAAAATCTGACCCAATGGTTGAATTTGTACGAAGAATGAACATAATTATTTTGCCCAAGTATATATCTAAAGAACACACCATAAAAAAGAAGAAAAAAAAGACTAAATTCATGTTTCAGTCCAATTTGTTGTGTCCTTTAAACTTAAAATGGAATCTACGCGAGTTATTAAGCATGATTCCAAACTCTCTTATGGTGAAAAAAAAAACCTAAAATTCTACATAGCATATACATATTCAAAACACTATTTTTTCGAGTGTCTGTCTTTTTACGAAAATGAAATCAGAAATCAAACATTTGGATAAAGGCATCGAAAATATTGAATTCTAACAAAAATAATCCTCAAATCTGAGCATTTGGGTTAGGATTTTGAACCAAAAAATAAAAAGGGGAAAAATCAACTTACACTGAGAAGATTTGACTGGCAATGGTCAATAGCAACGCGGTTATTGTACGGAACTGGTGGAAGGAGTCGCACGGCGAAGGTCAGCAACGATGAGGGAAAGATGATGGAGCTTGGAGCATCGGCGTTTTTTAGTTGGAGGGGTTGATAGTGATGATAGTGTTAATTATAGTGAGCTAGGGTTTGAGCATTTGTATATTTGGTTTATATGCAACGATGACATTTTGAGTATAAATTGGCAGTCTCAAACTTAAGTCTACAATTTACTTTTACACTTATAACTATTTAATAATTTATCACTGTTTATAATAGTGATAAAGGCTCCGAAATATTATCACTTCCTATAACAATGATAATTTAATGCATATATGTCTTTTGGACCTTTGTGACAGTCACAAGCATTGTGACTGCCATTGACAGTCACAAAGGTAGCGAAATTAATAGTCACAATTTGGCCTTTTTGGTGTAGTGATACTACAGATATAACTGTTGTACAAAGACGTGTGAACTCTAAGAATTGGTAGTGCTAATATGCCTATAAAGGTATCGTTAAAGCTTATAAGACTAACATTAGACATTATGATTCCTTGACTTCTAAAAAGTGGACCATCATCATTCAATCTCATCATGGATAAGATATTGAATCGTCAAAAACTTTTAAAAGAAAGAAAGAAAAATCTTTTTTATTTTTTTTATTTTTTAATTTACATAAAAAGTGAAAATGTGTTGCTTCTGAATCAATTTTCGAAGAGGGAACTAATTTGGTAAAACCCCACCCCCAAACAAAGAGAACATCATCCTCGATGCTAAAGATAAAATATATAAATGTAAGCATAAGGTTGGAAAAATTATCGTAATTACCTGATTCGAAAGTTGAACCGTGAAAAGTATCCATCAGAATCTAAATAAGCAAAAGACACGGAAACAATTGCACAAGTCTATCATATATAACTCATGGATGGATTAGTAAAACCCACCCCCAAACAGGATAAGACTAGTACTCAGAAACACACTCAATGGGTTGCCTCCCAGAAGAGCTAAGTTTAACGTCTTCAGCCAGACAAAGCGGGCACACCCTCAAAAATGATAGAACTAGAATAAAAGACATAGAGGGTGGAAAGATAACAACAACCCGTTAATAAGATGTTTACTCAGGGTACATGGGATTAACAAGGTCAATTTGCTATACTAGAGATGAATCAAGCTCTAAGAATGGTTTCAATCTTTGACCATTAACCTGAAAAGTAGTACCATCTTTCGGATTTTCAACAGTGATGGCACCATAAGGTGTGACGGATTGGACAGTGAAAGGTCCTTCCCACTTGGTTTTCAATTTACCAGGAAAGAGGTGCAGACGAGAATTATACAGAAATATTTTCTGTCCAGGATGAAACTCTTTTCGCAATATGCTATGATCATGAATCCATTTCATTTTGTCCTTGTATTTCTTAGATAAATCATAATCATCATTTCGTAATTCCTCAAGTTCATTGAGTTGCAACTTTCTTTGCTCACCAGCTTTATTAAGATCAAAGTTAAGGGTCTTGATAGCCCAATATGCATTGTGCTCAAGTTCAACTGGAAGGTGACAGGGCTTACCAAAGACTAAGAGATAAGGGGACATGCCTATAGGAGTCTTGAAGGCAGTGCGCTATGCCCAAAGAGCATCTGCGAGTCGCAAAGACCAATCTTTCCTACTTGGATTGACTGTCATTTCAAGAATTTGTTTAATTTGACGATTTGAAACTTCTACCTGGCCACTGGTTTGTGGATGGTACGCCAAAGCAAGTATATGGGTTATGCCATACTTCTTAATGAGATTCTCAAAGATACGGTTACAAAAATGTGTACCGTTATCACTGATGATGGCTCTTGGAGTACCAAACCAAGTAAAGACATCTTCTTTGAGGAATTTCAAAACAACTCGATGATCATTTGTGTAACAGAGTATCACTTCTATCCACTTGAAGACATAGTCGACTGCCATAAGAATATATTTAAAACCATGAGATGGGGGAAATGGGCCCATAAAGTCGATACCCCAAACAACGAAGATCTCCACGATCAAGATGGGAGTGAGAGGCATCATATGCCTTCGAGATAGTCGTCCTAATTGCTGACAATTTGGATAGGCTTTGCAAAATTCATGAGCATTGCGAAAAAAGGTGGGCCAGTAAAACCCGCTTTACAAAACTTTTACAGCGATTTTCTTCGAGCTAAAATGGCTGCCACATGCATTGTTATGGCAAAAGGAAAGGATCTTATTTTGCTCAAACTCGGGGACACATCTACGGATGATTTGATCGGGACAATACTTCAAGAGAAAAGGATCATCCCATGAGTAGTATTTGACCATGGACATGAATTTGGACTTGTCTTGCTTTGTCCAATGAATGGGAATTTGGTTTTTGACAAGAAAGTTGACAATATCAGCAAACCATGGTGACTGAGAAATAGCAAAAAGTTGCTCATCAGGGAATGACTCGGATATAGGCAAACGGTCATTTTCAGACATAGCAGTAAGTCTAGACAGGTGGTCAGCCACCACATTCTTAGTACCCTTTTTATCTTTGATTGCCAAGTTAAATTCTTGGAACAAGAGGATCTAACGAATGAGGTAAGATTTGGCAACTTTTTTGCTTAGAAGGTACCTTAATGCCGAATGATCAGAGTACATAGTGACTAGAGATCCAAGAAGGTATGCACAAAATTTGGTGAGGGCAAAGACGACCGCCAACAATTCTTTCTTAGTCGTTGTGTAATTGAGTTGGGTTGGATTGAGAGTTTTGCTACCATAATGAATCACATGAGAACGTTTATTAACTATCTGCCCCAAAACAGCCCCAATGGCATAATCAGATGCATCGCACATGATTTTAAACTAGAGATCCCAATCAGGAGGTCGAATAATCAGAGCTAAGATCAACTCGGATTTAAGATGCTCAAAAGCGTGACACAAGCTTCATTGAAGACAAAAGGCACGTCTTTTGAAAGAAAGTTAGTCAAAGGTCGGGCTATCTTAGAAAAATCCTTGATAAATCGCCGATAGAAACAGGCATGCCCTAAAAAGGAACGGATGTCCTAAATTGACCTACGAGCTGGTAAAAAGGAGATTAAATCAACTTTTTCCTTATCGACCTCAATACCTTTGCAAGAGACTGCATGTCCCAAAACAATACCCTTTTTTACCATGAAATGACATTTTTCCTAATTAAGAACTATAATTCTTTTCTTGACATAGTTCTAACACCATGGTCAGATGAGATAGGCATTGATCAAAGGATGAGCCATACATAGAGAAATCATCGATAAAGACCTCTAAGAATCTTTCCACCATGTCACTGAAAATGCTCATCATACACCTTTGAAAAGTCACGGGTGCATTGCACAAGCCGCATGGCATGCGTGAACAGGAAATGTGCCAAATGGACATGTGAAAGTAGTTTTTTCTTGGTCTTGAGGATCGATGGGAATTTGATTGTACCCAGAATATCCATCTAGGAAATAATAAAAAGAATGTCCAGTAAGTCGCTCAAGCATTTAGTCTATGAAAGGAAGAGGAAAATGATATTTCCTTGTGACACTATTTAACTTTCGGTAATTAATACAGACACGCCATCCTGTCGAGATTCTGGTTGGGACTAGCTCATTATCACTATTTTTTACAACAGTGACACCAGATTTCTTTGGAACAACATGAATGGGGCGGACCCATTGGCTGTCAGAGATAAGCTATATGATTCTTATATTAAGCAACTTAAGGACTTCTGATCGAACAACCTCTTTCATGGCTGGGTTGTGAGAATCCGGATCTCCGACCCGTCCTTCTCGGTTTTCTTTCGTTTGGAATAAAATGAAAAAATACCTGTTTTGTAGAGTCGTCAATTTGTTTTTACAAGAAAACAAACAAAAGATCGTACGAAGGACAATTCGAAAACGAATTATCTTTCATACGTTTGAAACCAGAGATTTATTTTGAAAATATACTTTGCTAGGGATCGGGAACTACGTTACAAAATTGGGAAGGTGTTAGGCACCCAATTCGCCCTTTCGGTCTCTTAATGGATCATGTATCTAATTCCTATTTTAGATATCTTGTAAGTAGTTTTAAATAGTTTTCAGAATAGTCCTTTCCGGATAAATTCAATTTAAAATGGTATTTTGAAATCAGACTTGAGCTTTGCGAGCACCTACGTATTCATTCATAGAATGAAATCAGAGTCTCGTAGTTCCATTTCTTTGGAAACAATTTTTGTATTTTTGTTTGTTTTGAAAACGTGTCAAAACGGATTTTAGATTTCTTGTAAAACTTAGAATGGAGTAGTTTAAAAAGCAGTGGAGTTCTTTGCAAGTTATATAATTTCTTGTATTAAAACAAATATTTAAATGCAGTATTGAAATTTAGAAAAGGTTGTAGAAAGACGTACCTGATGCGCTTGAGGAAGAAGTGAGAACCTTGCCTTGACCGCTCCTTTCTCTCTCCAGAACTTTCTTTCTCTAGACTTTCTCTCTCTAATACTTTCTCTCACTAGCCTTCTATCTCACTAACTTTCTCTCACTAGAAATTCTCTAAAAGAAGACTCTCTAATGATTTTGACTGAATTTCACCTTACTAAAACACTAGTGAGTGTTGATGATCCCAAATGAGACCCCAAAGGTCCTATTTATAGGGAAATTTTTGCCAAAACCGCTCCAAAATAGGCCAGCCGCAGGGGGTACGACTGGGGCATGCAGTTAGGGCGTGGGCTAGGAGCCAACCATACGGCTGGCAGGTAGCCATACGGTTAGTACGTGCAGTTGGGGGCTGCGGCTGGCTCACAAAAAACGCACAAAAACACTCACAAAAAACTCGATCCTCGTCCTAGTAAGCGAAGAGGCAACAAAGGTTATATCAGACTCCCAATGCGTTCGAAAATTGGAGTCTTTCCTAACGATTTTCTATATGCATGATAATTCAGGACTAAATGCAGTATGCCCATTTTATGAAAAAACCAGTATCCTCACGAGAGTCATGGATTGGGGTGTTCACAGACCCTCTCGTCCCGGGATTCTTGCCCGCAAGAATTCTGGGACGATAAGAAGACAACGATTCACGACTCTCGGGTGAATCCCAATGCGTTGATACTTGAATCAGAATATACCCTTTCTAGCACATGGATTTTGTCACGTTCGAGGCGATGCAATCCATGACCGTCCCTTTCCTTTCGGCCAGGCGACACGATACATCAATCTTTTCTTTCGCCTACCCTCAGTGGCACAGTACCCTCGGTGGTACACTTCCCTCAGTGTACTGGACTTTCGGTCATCCGTGTAGGGAGTTTAGGCATTTCGCCAGACTCAAATGATCGTTGTGAAAAAGTGCTTTCAAAGGTTTCCCATTTTTGAGGGAGAAGTGAAAGAACGGTATTTGTTTTCGAGATATCCCTTCATGGGGAGTGATGCTAGAAGATATTTCCATCCTTGGGAAATGTGAACGAGATTCCTTTCGTGGGGAATGTGCGGTAAAGGTTATTTCCCTTCGTGGGGAAAGGGGATCGGTAAAAATTCCCATCGTGGGGAATGCGAAAAATTCCTACCTTGAGGAATTCGAAAAAATACCCTTCGTGGGGAACACATGGAGTCATTATTTCCCTTCGTGGGGAAAGGAGTTTTAGAGAAATTCCCATCATGGGAAATGCGAAGAATTCCTAACTCTGAGAAATTCAGAAAAATTCCCTTCGTGGGGAACACGTGGAGTTGTTATTTCCTTTCGTGGGGAAAGGGGTTTCGGAGAAATTCCCATCGTGGGGAATGCGAAGAATTCCTATCTCTGAGGAATTCAGAAAATTCCCTTCGTGGGGAACACGTGGAGTCATTATTTCCCTTCGTGGGGAAAGGAGTTTCGAAGAAATTCCCATCGTGGGGAATGTGAAGAATTCCTATCTCTGAGGAATTCGGAAAATTCCCTTCATGGGGAACACGTGGAGTCATTATTTCCCTTCGTGGGGAAAGGGGTTTCGGAAAAATTTCCATCGTGGAGAATGCGAAGAATTCCTAACTCTGAGGAATTCAAAAAAATTCCCTTCGTGGAGAACACGTGGAGTCGTTATTTCACTTCGTGGGGAAAGGGGTTTCGAAAAAATTCCCATCATGGGGAATGCGAAGAATTCCTAACTCTGAGGAATTCGAAAAAAATTCCTTTGTGGGGAACACGTGGAGTCGTTATTTCCTTTCGTGGAGAAAGGGGTTTCGGAGAAATTCCCATCGTGGGGAATGCAAAGAATTCCTAACTCTGAGGAATTCCAAAAAATTCTTCTAATATTGTCTCGTTGCCGTGGTTCCATTGCTCAGACACTGCTTTGTTGATTTTTCAAAAATGATATGTTAGAGAGAACTGCTTGCAATTTGAAGTTCCCTTTCTTTTCCATTCCTTTTCACCCTCAGTTTTGACCTCTGGCGTTTATTTGGAATCAGACTTTTTGAATCAACTTTTCCTGAAAACTTTTGGACCGTTGTGCATGGATTGTTTGGGATTTGGCATCTCTCTACCGTCAGTTTTCCTCTCTTTGGTCATAGGGATAGAATTTCGTTTGGAATTCTCAATCATCCTCAAGCTACCCTCTGATTTTTCTATAGGGAAGATACTGGTGTTGTATCGTTTTCTGTTTTTCAATACCCTTATTGATCCCTCTTTTGATTATCCGGCCTTTTATTTTGGGCTTTCGGATTTTTCTTGCTTTTTTCTTTCTTTTGATTTTTCTAAAATAGGAGCCTTACTCACCTAAGATGTAGTCCTCCGCCTTTTGGCACAGCTGACACTTTTAGTGTGGCTCTCCCTGTCGATTTTCTTCTTCATTTCTGTATTTTTTTTTCACTTTTTCCTCTCTTGGACCAACGGGATTTTCCCTTTTCTACTCTTTCAATTTTTTCTGGTACCCGATTCCTCTTTTACACCTTCCCTGTTTATCAATCAGATTCGAGCCTTTCGGAAGATAGATCCATCCTTTTGAATTTCAGTTCCTCCCTAGACTCTAGAGTGTCAAACTTTTTGGGTTTTGATCTGCCATCTCGTGCATGTGTGTGGATCTTGGTCCTTCTTTGCTTCGGGAGAAGTCAATTCATAGTCTGTCATCCCCCCCTTTTTTTTTGGTCAAATTGGTCTAAAATGAGGGGCAGCCGCAAGGGGTAGCCGCAAGGGGTAGCCGCAGGGTATTACCCCCCAGCCGTACGGATGGCAGCCAACCGCACGGTTGGGGGCTAGCCGTACGGTTGGCTAGCCTGCGGCTGGCTCCTGTTTCCTATAAATAGGAGCCTGTTTTGTTCATTCTCTTCACTTCCACTTGCGATCTCTCTCTAGCATACAAATTTTTTATTTTCAAAAACTTTTATCAAGTGTTCTGTAGTATTGTGAGAGATGGCGTTTGCGAGACTACTATCGATTTTCGTGTACATGATGATGGGGGGCCCACCGGAGGGAGGGGAGGCGTCGGAGCTTCTCCAGGGGACGAGGTGGATTCTATTACGGCAATGATGGATGGGCGTTTGGTATGCGCGAGACATCACGATGACTAGGAGGGTGTGGCATGGGAGGGGCCACTAGGGGTAGACGGGTCACTACAACGGGCGATGTACCGGGACGTGCCACTGCTTTCGCCGGGAGAGGGGCGAGAGTGGCTGCTGATGGAGCCTGCGGCACATGACATCCGTCGCCGTACTCGGGTATGCTCTGATTTCTAGCCTTTAAGCTATGTGATATTTTCGAAAAAATGCAATGACATGATATGCATGAAATGTGATAAATTTAATAATTACTCGCCATTGTAAACACACTTAACATAGCTTATTTTTGAAAATATTTATTTACACAGTATTAATTTAAAAACTGTTAATGAGCCATATAATTTATTGAAAACCGTGGTGTAACAGAGGATTGGGCGTTGCCGTGGTATCACGCACGCTGCTCCTGAGCTCCGAGACCAGCTACCTCCATTAGTGAGGGTATATCTGAGCGCGACCCCGTTCGGGAGGTTTATCGAGTTGCTGCTTAGTGGAGAGTTCCAGCGGACGGTGAGCTTGCCGACGGTGTTGGGGGAGAGATGGTGGGACACGACGCACACCTTCCATTGGAGTTGGGGAGAGATGACGTTGACCCCAGAGGACGTCTTCGTGCTGACGGGGCTGCCATTTGGAGGGGAGGCTTTGGCACCCAACCCCCGGGTACGAGTTACACTAAATGGGATGGGAGCGGCACTAAGATGGAGGCCTAGCCAGATAGTGGCGGATGGGATACCCCACACGGCAATGGTGCAGCATATCGAGGTAGAGAATGAGAGGTTTGGGGATGGACAGATGACGCGACAGGAGGTTCGGCAGCTGTCTCGGTGTTTTTTGCTACTGGTGCTGCATGATTTCTTCTACGCACGGGGTGGCGATAACTTGCGGTTGTGGTGGCTGCCATTTATGCTGTTTTTTGGTCAGCTGTACGCATTCGCATGGGGAGGATACGTGCTGGCGGTGCTATACGAGTAGATGGATGTGGTGTGTCGGTACATGGAGCTCAACCATCGCGGGTTGGTTACACTTTGGGAGGTAATTAATTAAATCAAATCCTCAGTTTGTTTTTACGGATAAAAGAAATATGTGATTATTTAATAAAAATGTGATTATTGTGACATATGTGGTTCATAGCCCATACCCAGTAGGGCATAGGGCAGATCCAGTTGCACGCCGTGCATGCTGATGAGTTCCCACTATTCCGACGATTCTACAGTGGGAATGTCGTTGGAGTGTACCGGTACTTGACATCGGATTTGAGCGCTGGTAATGTGTCTGGGCTCCAGTTCGAGCAGGTACGATTAAATAATGTGTGATCAAATTAAATTACTTTTAGTGACATTTGTAAAAAAAAATTAACTTATTATATTATTACAAAACAGGTACAGTAGAGCCCATGGCCTGCGTTTGTCGCCCAGCAGTGGGGTTATGCGGATGCGTTGGCGGCGGCATGCTTGAGATGGCTCTTTGCCCATGAGTATGGAGTCGCTTTATACTTGGGGGAGCGGGTGATTCGACAGCATACCCCGGCGTTGGGAGCTATGGTGCCGGTGTGGCGTCCAGCTGCGATGAGGCGATCGGGATTGCTATTCTTGGAGGAGCGAGCGGCTTTCATGGTGAGGGTTTTTTGGTTAAGGGGGATTATGAGGTGTTCACGCAGCAGTACCTGATGAGGGAGATGAAGGGTGTGCACGGACAAGTGTTTTATGCTAGGTATGTGGCGTTGGGAAGAGACCCACTATTCATCCGGGGGAAGTTGTACATATCCCAGCGGGTGCCTCATCAGCCTGTGTCGGCCCCGAACAGGCAGGCCAAGGAGATTGCTGATTCGGATGATGAGGATCCGAATGGAGAGGGGGAGGCAGAGCCGCAGACGGTGGAAGGAGAGGATGAGGAGGCATCGGAGGAGGTGCCGTTGGGGAACGGGAACGGTGGGGTCGCACCTACCGAGCTTGAAGTGGCTGAGGGGGGGCCTACTGCAGCTGCTGTATCACCCAGACGGGGGAGAGGGGTGAGAGGAGGGAGGAGCCCTAGAGGGGGAAGAAGCCCGGTGTCGAGGCCGCCGATACCACCAGCCATGGCGGGGAGGACGCCTGAGATATCCGCTGAGGCGGTAGCACAGGTGGTTGAGCAGTTACGGACGCCGGAGGGGGGGATCTTCTGGTCGCAGGTTGGTGTCAGGGTCATCGCCTATGTTTGGGCCCGGAGACATGGATTGGACCTAACATGTATCCTTCACGCCGTTGCTACGTACTCCTGCAGGGTCTCCAAGCGCCGGGTTGGTGGGTTTGAGGCCTTACTCGTTATCTATGCCATCATCGGGTGCTGCTCGTGGGATTGTTTTCTGGGAGATAGGAGAGAAGGCGGCTTAACTGGAGGCAGAAGCGGGAATAGGTCAGCCTCTGACGGGTGAGGGAGGTGACAAGGGAAAAGGAAATGAGGTAGCCCTAGAGCCTGAGAGGATGGAGGATTCTGAGGAGGATGTCCCATCGGCGGGTGTAGGGGTTGGCGGAGCCGAGGTTGGTCCGTCACATGGTGGTGCGTTGACTTCTTACTCGATTCCTGAGTACCCGAGGGATATTCCTTACCTAGATTTCGGCCATCCCAAGCAGTATCGGATTCCTGACGTGCCCGTGGATGACTAGCAGATGGGAGCTCTGGGGCACGTCTCGGATGAGGAGGTATGGTTATTTGTAAAAATTTTGGTACATGTGTTGATTATAAATACTGACTAAAAACTTGGTTTTGACAGAGGGGCTCATTCCTGCTTCGAGAGGTAGCTGAATTGCTGAGGAGCTACTTCAATGCGTACGGGTTGCTGACGTTTGCGGCCCCCTTCCCAACGGATTACATAGGGAGATATAGCAGACGTTTGGCGGGTGACATGACGGCTAGCTATCTTCCTTCCCGCTCGCGGTCTCGATTGGTGGCGCCTTCTCAGTCCGTTCAGCAGTCGAGACGTACATCCAGGCTTGCACCTCCTCCTCAGGGTCAGGGTCGCACGATTTCAGATAGTCCAACAGAGGGTGCTGGCGAGACAGAAGCGAAACGGCCTCGTACTATGGATCCTCCCCCTTCCCCGCAGTGTTGATGGTTTTTTAATGGTTTAAGCGATGGTTGTTTAGGTTTCTTTTTAGAAAAAACATTTTAATTTAAGTAGTTAATTCAGATGTATTTCGATTTTTGAAAAAAACTTTGTTAATTTAGTGGTTAATTTAAATGTGTTTGTTTTTAGGAAAACGTTGGTTTATTAGTGTGATTGGTTTAAATTATGAATAAAGATTTATGTTTTTGAAAAAGATGTGTGTGATGTGATGTGAATGTTATAAAATTATTGTCAATGTAGTTGGGAAAAAAAACAGTCACGTGATATGCATATCGATAAAATTATTACAATCATGATTGAAAAAAAGGTTAACTGTATGTGTTAGTGAATCTTATGAAAGAAAATGGTCAAGTGCAAATGTTAGCAATATTATGATAATTTTAATTGCAAAATGGTCAAGTACATGTGTTGGCAAGTAATTATCAAATTTATATGCATGCAATGATAGATCGTTCTTCCTGAATAAAGTCTGGCGATATTCACATCATGATGTATTGAAAATTCAAAATTTTGACAAAGGGGAGGAGCCAACCGCACGCCCTACCCGCAGGGGGTAGCCGCACGGTTGGCAGCCAACCGCACGGTTGGCAGCCAACCGCACGGTTGGTACCCAGCCGTGTGGTTGGCCTGTGCACTTTTGCTTTAAATAGAGCGCGAATTTGTCCTTTTTTTCTCATTGAGATCACTATTCATTCCATCTCTCTAGCCTAAAACACTTCTTCTTTCTTTATCATCATGTCTACTTTTCGCACCAGTGCTGCTTTCTCTCTTTTATCCGATTTTTTGTTTTTAGCCGAGGCTGATTAGGGACCTGAGCCATCTTCACCGCTGGTGTTCTCACGAGATCAACTGGTCTTTCCTCCTTGGTCTTGCTGAGTTTTGGGATTTTGAGGAGCACTGTTTTTGCATCGGGCTAAATGAGTTATGCCCGACGATTGAGGAGTTCACACTATTGATGCGCCAGGATGTTTCATGGCCGCTGGCGTCCTTGCGAGATGCTAGGAGCCCTCGCTTTATGTTTGCCAAGCTACTGGGTTTGCGGGAGGGTGAGTGCCGGCCTATAATAGTAGACGGACGGCTCCACCTACGTTACTTGGCAGATTTTTTCATTCATCACGGTGACGATCCGGCTTACTATTCAGGTCGGACTTCTGCTTGTATGATTTTTACTTTTTCTCAGATGCTCTTGGTTACCGATGATGCTATTCTGGTAGACCCCCTGATTATTCGAGCCGTGACTGAGGCTAGACGTGGTCATTTAGTGACTCCCATTTTGTTAGCGGAGACACTAAATGGTTTAGATGCCTTGGTTTAGTCTCGGATTGACCACTTTCGGGGTAGCCCATATCTGCTATATATGTGGGTTACCGAGAGATTTCGGTATCTGGAGACTCGACTTCCCTGGGATTCTCGGGACTTCTTCCTTCGTCCTGATTATGCTCTGATTCACCGCTTATCATCATATGATTGGGCTGTTCATTTTTCTGAGTCCTCTTCTTCGATTCGCTAGGAGATCCTGTTTTGGCGCATGAGGACCATGATTGTGAGTATGGGTGGGCAGAACTACTTTAGGTTTCGCGCTTTGAGGGAGACAACATTCTATATACCCGGGCGACTGGTGAGACAGTTTTGTGTTCCTTTGAGTGTACCCCTCCCATTGAGAGATTTCTCTTCAGTGGCTCTTCCCATTACCCCAAAATTGGAGACTACACTGCGAGGTTTATGGTCTACCCGTTATACTCGACGATTTCATGCAACAGACGTTAGCATTTCCCTGGCGACTCGTTCTGACGTTGTGTTGCATATCTGGCGTCGGGTTCGTCAAACCATTGAGCATGAGCCTATGATGATGAGATGGTTCCGGTTCGCGGATTCCCGAGTGACAGATGAGACGGTTCTTGCTTCATATCATGCCATGGAGAGAGAGAGGATCTTATATTCTGCAACTGACTGATGGTTTATGGTTTATGGTTATGTTTGATGGATGGATGGCTTCTTTGTGAAAGCGTCTTGGGTTTAGATAGTAGACATGTAGGTAAAATGAGGTAGGTAAATGATGTAGGCAAGGATGTAAGAATGTAGGTTGTATGAAAAACTTTGATCATATATGGAAAATCACTTTCTGCTCCTTTTTTGCCTCCGAATGAATGAATGTTATTATAAAGAATAGACCGGGCCCGAAATTTTAATTCAGGTTGCCTACGTTTCCTTTGATGAATTTTTTTTTTTTTTTTTAGGGCTCAGGTCTTCGTAGTTCATGCATACAACTCTACTGATAATACTTCTTCAATCGGTCGAGGTTGACTGGTGAGTTTAGCTCTTGGCCATCAATGTCGGTAAGGAGAATAGCACCAGTGGATAGTATTTTAGAAACAATATAAGGGCCTGTCCATTTTGGCGAAAAATTTTCTCGTGGGTCTCGAACTATTTCACGAATTTCTTTGAGTTCTAAGTCTCCAATTATGATTCCCTTAGCCTGAATTTTCTTATTAAAGGCTTTTGCAACACGCTTTTGGTACCCTTGATGTTGATATGAAGCTCTTAATCGGTTTTCATCAATCATTGCCAATTCCTCATATCGAGCCTTTATCCACTCACTTTCAGTGACTTGATTTTCTAAGACAACCTGTAAAGAGGGTATTTCCATTTCCACTGGCAGAACTACTTCCATTCCGTATGCGAGGGAGAAAGGTGTTGACCTTGTAGAAACTCTCTTAGTAGTTCGATACCCCCAGAGTGCATATGGGAGCTTTTCGGGCCAATCTCTGCCGGATTTTACCATTTTACTAATGATGTTTTTCAAATTCTTGTTAGCAGCCTCAACGGCCCCATTAGTTTATGGGCGGTATGAAGAGAATTTGTGGCATTTGATTCTATATTCCTCCATGATCTCGTTGGCTTCACCCTCAAAGTGCGTCCCATTATCGGATATTATCTCATGTGGTACCCCGTATCGGCATATGATGTGTCGGATGAATCGAGCTACCTTCTTAGCATTTAAATCTTTGTAAGATTCGGCTTCAACCCATTTGGTGAAGTAATCGATAGCCACCAGAATGTACTAATGCCCATTGCTTCCTTTTGGCGAGATCTTATCAATTATGTCAATACCCCAGATGGAAAATGGCCAAGGAGATGTCATGGGATACAACTCTTTTGGTGGGAACTTCTGTGCCTTGGCGTATATTTAGCATTGATGACACCCTTTGACATATTCAAAATAATCTTTTTGCATTGTTAACCAATAATACCCTTGACGAACTATCTTGCGTGCCAATGTATGACCGCTCATGTGTGGTCCTCACTCTCCACTATGGATTTGTTCCATCATTTCTCGGGACTGTTCCTCGTCGAGACACTGAAGATGTATACCATCGTCATTTCTTTGGTATAATTTTTTTGCACAAATGGTAAATCGTGATGCAAGTCAGCGAAGTGTGACCCGAGTAGCTTTCTCGGTATTTATTGGGTATTCATTGTGCTTGAGTAATTGCCAGATATCATAATACCAAACATTCTTGTCAACCTCATTTCTGTTTTCAACATCGAGTGATAGGCAAAATACTGGATTAGTCTGCTTCTTAATTTGGATCTGAATCTCTTCTTTCTCCCCCGGAATTTCAATAATCGAGGCTAGAATAGCCAATGCATCAGCAAAGTTATTCTGCGTTCTTGGGATATAGAAGAATTTAATACAATCAAATTTCTCAGTAGTTTCTTCGAGTTGGGCTAAAAAGGGTACAAGTTTTTCCTCTTTCATCTTCCACTTTTTTAGAATCTGATGAATAATGAGGGCAGAGTCACCAAATACCTGGATTTTACAAACCCCCTTTTGTAAAGCGATTTCTAACCCGACGATACATGCCTCGTATTCCGCGATGTTGTTAGTACAGGGAAATTCCAAGCGAAAAGACATAGGTGCGTGGGTCTGATCTGGTGAAATCAAGAGGATCCCGATTCCATTTCCATTTCGATTGCAAGCACCATCGAAGTACATTTTCCATTCATCATCCTTCGTAATTTCCATGATACCCTCGTCGGGAAATTCAAATTCCTGTAGTTCGGTGTCAATGATAGGGTTCCCAGCTAGGTGACCAGCTATGACTTGTCCTTCAACAGCCCTTTGGGTTATGTACGAGATATCGAATTCTGATAGCAAAAATACCCATTTAGCCATTCTGTTAGTCAGTACTGGTTTCTCGAACAAGTATGGCAAAGGATTTAGGCGTGAAATTAAGATTACAGAAAAAACCAATATGTAATGCTGCAGCTTTTAGCTTTTGGGTGGCCCAAACCAATGAAGCACATGATTTATCTAACGGTGTGTAATTTCGTTCTCCTGGAGAAAGCTTTTTACTGAGACAGTATATTGCTTATTCGGTTCTTGTTTTCAGCAAATGTTGTGCTAACATTGCCCCTACCGACGAGTTGTTGACTGACATGTACAATATCAACGGAATGCCCACTTAAGGAGGTGCTAGGACTGGCGGTCTGGACAAATATTGTTTGATCTTATCAAACGCTCCTTGGCATTGCTCGTTCCATTGCCCGTCTGAATTCTTTTGAAGTAGCTTGAAAATTGGCTCACATGTTTGAGTCAACTGGGAAATGAATCTGCTTATGAACTGCAATCTTCCCAAGAAACCCCGAATTTCCTTCTCAGTTTTAGGAACTGGCATTTCTTGAATGGCCTTTATTTTTGCCGGATCGACTTCGATTCCCTTTTTACTGACGATATATCCCAGCATTTTGCCTTTAGTGACACCAAATACACACTTTTGAGGATTCAAGCGCATTTGAAACCGTATCACCCTCTCAAAGAATGTACGAAGAGTTAGGACGTAGCTTTCTCGGTCCAGGGATTTAATGATCATGTCGTCAACGTATACTTCCACTTTCTTATGGATCATATCGTGAAACAAAGTAGTTGCCGCTCGTTGATATGTGGCTCCAGCATTTTTTAACCCAAATGGCATGACAGTGTAACAATAAGTACGCCACGGTGTAATGAAGGCCATCTTTTCTTGATGATCCGGGTGCATTTTGATTTGATTATACCCGGCAAACCCATCGACGAATGACTTTAAGGCATGATTTGCGGTGTTGTCGACAATGAGATCGATATTTGGTAGCGGGAAATCATCTTTCGGACAAGCGGCGTTAAGATTGTGATAATCAACACAAACCTTTACTTTGCCATTAGCTTTTGGTACCGGCATTATGTTGGCCAGCCATGTAGGGTATTCAACGACTCATATGAACCCGACGTCCAATTATTTTGTTACTTCTTCCTTTACTTTAAGGGACCATTCTGGTATTAATTTTCTCAACTTTTGCTTGACAGGTTTACATTCGGGTTTCGTGTGTATTTCCTGCATCACAATGTTGGCATCTAAACCCGGCATATCAGCGTATGTCCAAGCAAGAACATTAACGAATTCTTTCAACAAATTTTCCAATTCTGTCTTTTCATCATGACTTAACTCGGCCCCAATTTTTGTTTCTTTTTTATCGTCTGTTGTTCCCAAATTTATTGTGACCATGTCCCCTTCAATGGGTTGTATTCTTTGTTCATCATTCAAGTTCTCATTCATTACTTCAACATCATAAGAATCAAAGTAAGGGGAAGCATTGACAATTTTATTGATAGAAATATTATTTTGTATAGATAACATACATTCTAATCTTCGTACATTTCTATCAATATTCCTTTCTCTCTTGTTCTTCTCCTTTTCTTCAATGGGGCGTATGAGGTGCACAGGGTCCCGGAGGTAATCTTCCTCAATTGCCATTACCTCAAACATTTTTCCCAAGATATCTTCCTCTTCTAGCAGCTCGACAGGCGGTTGGGTGATCTTCAACTGAGACGAGAATGTGTGAGTAAAACCCTCGCCTATATACAAATCTTCCTCGAAGCAGATTTTTAACCCCGGTTGCCTTTTTCCTTCCTCATTTACCCATGGCTCTTGAAACCCACAATTAGGAAAGTTTTCACCCTCTTTCACGAACTATCCATTCAACGATCTGTGGACAAATATGGTGCTTTTTACTCGGTTACCATCTCCCATACATCCTATCCCAGCAAGAGGGCTCGGTTGTTGGTATGGTTCGATCATTTGTGCAATGCCGGCCAGATATTTTCCCAAACCAATCCCCGGTCAAAATTTCATTTTCCTCATCATCTTTACCACTTGCATATTCATGGTCGTCATATCGTCAGGATGCAGATACTTCACAGTCTGAGTGGTAAGAGTTTGCACCTTTGGTTCATACGAAAATCCCCCAAGTTGGACGTCTTGGCTTCCAATTCCCAATACAGGCGAGTTTTTGGGCACTATTGCTCTTTCAGGATCTCCCTTAATGACAATGATATCCCTGTTGAAAGGTATCTTTATCTTTTGATGAAGGGAAGAAGGAAGTGCACCAACCTCATGCAACCAAACTCGTCCCAATAACAAATTGAAGCTCGACGGAATATCGATGACTTGAAATTCGGTGGTAAATGTAGCCGGTCCCATTCTCATATCAATCATGACGGAACCCAATACCTCTCGCTTGGTATTATCATATGCTCGAACCGTAACCGGTTATTCTTCTAGCATGGTCAAATTGACACCCAAGCGGATCGCGGTTTTCAACGGGCATACATTGATTGTAGAACCATTATTCACGAGAACATATGGTATAGACATTCCACAGGCCACAACGGTAATATGTAAGGCTTGATTATGATCCCGGCCGAGTGGTGATAAATCTTCATCAGAGAATTCGAGGACCTATTTTTGCACCCCCATCGAGGCAATCATTGTTGTTAATTCGTTTGGGGTAGCTTCGAGAGGAACGAATGATTCGTCTAGCATTTTCATCAGTGCCATACAGTGTGGCTTGGATACCACCAAAAGTCCCCAGATTGAAATTTGGGCCTGTGTTTTCTTTAATTGTTCCACTACACGCCCTTCTTCCGGGTCTTTCGCCAGTTCTTTGGGAGCAGTAGTAACAGTAGGTTGCTTGGTACTCGGTGGTTGGTAGACTCTCCCAGAGCGAGTCAATTGTTGGACCCATGTTACTACCGGATCACTTGTTTCTTCAGGTGTTTCAATCGATGGTGGTGGCACCTTTTTTTCGTCTTGTGAGACTTTGTTCCAGTTGAAGGCTATCATATTTATTTGCGATGGGTACTTGCTTTGATGGGTGCCCCTCTTTATTGCTTTTCCTTGACTATACCCGAGCCCCTGCCGTCTCAGGTTGTCTTTGAATTGTGGAAAGTGAACGATTCCCGGGTTTTGCTTTCCGAGCCCGAGACCTGATATAAACTGCATTCGTTCCATCCAGCCCATAACTTTTGGACTAACCATCTCTTGTGATCGCAGGGTAGAGGTTTCATTAACACATAATCCCAGTAAGGTTTCATCTTCGGTTTCCTTAGCAATTTTCTGGGATTTTGCAGGATTGTGTTTAATAACTGCGGGCAAAGGCTTTAGATAGCCAAATTTCAACACTTCAACATTTTTCGCATCCAGGGCGGGTTTAATCAAAAATACAGGATCTGGGAAATCCAAATCTTCCTCAATGGCATTAATTCAGTGATTGGGAAGGGGATTTCTTGCGACATTTGGGGCTGATGGATCAAGAATTCTTTTGCTATCAATTAGGTTTTGAATAGCATGTCGCAGGGCCATGCAACTGTCGGTGGTATGCCCGAACCCCTGATGGTACTCGCAATGCTCATTCATATTCCAATGAGGTGGTATTTGTTGTGGTAACGGCTTTGGGTTCATGGGATATATAATCCCAGCTTCATTCAATTGTTCAAAAACCTTTCCCAAAGGTCCCGGCAGTTGCGAAAAGTGTCTATCTCATGATCGATTCAGGTCGAATGCTCTGGGGTTGTTGTTGTTGTTACGATACCCCGGAGCAGAATAATTCCTAATATTCTTCGCAAAGTTTTGATCATAGGGGTTGTTGGAATATCCCCTACCATGGGACCCATAAGAGGTGACTTGATTGATGGCTGAAGTAGAAGTCTTTTTGTATTGTGATGCGGACTTCTTGGTTTCAGCCTACTTAGCTAGCTCTTCTTCAATCTCATTGCCGATGTGTAGTAAAGCTTCGAACCTTCCAAAGAATTGATGTCCCATTTGAGCCTGAATTTCCGGCTTCAGATTTTTAACAATCATTCCTAACTGTTCTTCCTCATCAAGACGTTCCACCATTTGTGCCGCTAATTTCCTCCATCTTGTAATGAATTCACTAAAGCTCTCATTTTCCTTTTGCTTGGCCATTTCCAGATGTTTCCTTGTGACCTTGAGCTCTTCATTAGTCTTATATTGTGACACAAACTCTTGAATGATAGCGGACCATGATCTAATACGAGGCTTTTCAAGATTCAAAAACCAAATCTGGGTTGGGCCTGCCAGAGTGAGATGAAAAGAATTGGCTAGTTCAGCCTCACCGATATCGTAAATCCTCATTGACCTGACATAGGATTTCAAATGGAGTTCTGGTGGCGTAGCCCCTGTAAACTTCAGGATGGAAGGCATTTTAAAGCCCATCGGGTAACGAGCTTCAGGGTACAAGTTATAGCTTTGCATCTGGGTTAAGTCATTCGAACTCTCGGCCATCTTTTGAGTAAGTTCCTTTACTTGTTCCTTGAGCTCAGATAGATCTTTATCCCCCCCGAGAGGTTTCCATTGGCGAGGGGCCTTCCCCTAGAATACTCACTGGCCTTCTCATCGGTTCGTAATACGGGTCCCGATAAGGTTCATGGATTGGTTGTATCTGGGGAGGAGCTTGATCGGTTGGGTCCTGCTGTAACCAATTACCGACCGGAACATGCATGGCCTTTGGTTGGTTCAATTGTTCAAATGGTGGTGGTATTTTGGTGTGAACCGAGAGTGGAGGTGATGGTGGTGGAATAACCAGAGTTTCCCTTGGCCAACTCGTCCAGCTTGGCACGAGTATTTTGATTATCGGTTAAGAGCATGGCCATACTTTGACTCAGATTCATCAGCATCCGGCACATACCTTCAGGATTGAGTAACGGAACATTCCCATTTCCACTTGAGCTGGCTAAATTCGGGTCAGCATTCAGAGACGAAGTGTGATGTAGCGGTTGACTCCTCATGGTATTATTCTGAGGCATCCCCTGGTTCGGGTAAAAAGGACCGGGCGGCAGATCCGCTGCATTATTGAATTGGTTGTTCATATTCCAGTTTGGCGTGTTCTGATCCATGTTTTCGGAAGAATCTGGTCTGACAAGTCGCCCGGTACTATCTCTTCCAGCCCACGCAGAGGCCAGGATGGAATGAATATCTGATGCCGAAAAAAAGGACAAAATCGATCGCGCGCGTTCCCCGGAAAATAAGAACAATACATCATTTAGAAGTTGCCGAACCTTATCCATAAATACATCGACCGGGACGACGCTAAGCACACAAAAAGTTTTCCTTTAAGTGAGATCGAAAACAGACCAACAGTGACAACTTGAGAGCCCCGTATAGAGGTAGGGTAGGAATAGAATTCCATGGGTTCCCTAACCGTCTATAATTTTGAAAATCCATTTTGAAAAGAGCTTTTTAGAAAAATCATTTGAAAACCACGGGAAGTTCTCTCCTCATGAGTTGCTTTATTCATGGAATCAGTACTAGGAAAATTATGAAGATTCAGTCTTCGTGATTTTTACGGCAAAGGTCAGACAGCCTCCGGCCGTACCTGTCGGAACCGCAATGGTATGAATGACAGGGCCTTAGCTGGTTTAGATTCTCACGATTGTCGGTCATTAAAACCATGCATAAAATCTTTGTGTTCTAAGCTGACTCCCCTATATGCAAGCGTGGTTGAAGAGGGTAAGGTTCAAGGCTCCCTCCTATTTGGCAGGCCTTACGATATACCTCAAGAGCGCAGGTACGTGTAAGGACCTTTTGATATACGTCCTGGGTACGTGAGTGTTCTCGTCACTCTATATACCTCGATAGGTACTTGGCCAAGGAGAGTGATCCCAGGCGCTTTTGGCTAGTGCAGACCCGCAAGTCCGCGGTCTAGTCACGACTCTGGTCCCGAGGTTGATAGGGTAAATTCACACTCGCGAAAATGCATGATAAGACGTGAGTGCGTGCAAAATAACAATCTGGTGGTTCATTATTGATCAATGCTTTAGGGTTTATTATGATAGCTTACACAATTTTAATTATGAAAAAGATTTTCCTCTCAT
The DNA here is from genome assembly GCA_021464415.1 of Lonicera japonica. Taxonomy (NCBI): domain Eukaryota; kingdom Viridiplantae; phylum Streptophyta; class Magnoliopsida; order Dipsacales; family Caprifoliaceae; genus Lonicera; species Lonicera japonica. Next base: position 8,925,314 of record CM038471.1, on the reverse strand, counting down.
AATTAGCAAGTAAAGGCAACAGGGTATCCACCTAGATCGCTTCTATGTTATTCTCGGACTAAAGCTTGCAAGACCTATATCTAATAAATAACAGGAATTAAATATATGATCCATTATATTATAGCTTAGTTCTCGACATCCCCAGCGGAGTCGCCACTGTGAGAATCCGGATCTCCGACCCGTCCTTCTCGGTTTTCTTTCGTTTGGAATAAAATGAAAAAAAATACCTTTTTTGTAGAGTCGCCAGTTTGTTTTTACAAGAAAACAAACAAAAGATCGTACGAAGGACAATTCGAAAGCGAATTATTTTTCATATGTTTGAAACCAGAGATTTATTTTGAAAATATACTTTGCTAGGGTTCGGGAACTACGTTACGAATTGGGAAGGTGTTAGGCACCCAATTCGCCCTTTCAGTCTCTTAATGGATCATGTATCTAATTCCTATTTTAGATATCTTGCAAGTAGTTTTAAATAGTTTTTAGAATAGTCCTTTCCGGATAAATTCAATTTAAAATGGTATTTTGAAATCAGACTCGAGCTTTGCGAGCGCCTACGTATTCATTCGTAGAATGTAATCAGAGTCTCGTAGTTCCATTTGTTTGGAAACTATTTTTGTATTTTTGTTTGTTTTGAAAATGTGTCAAAACGGATTTCAGATTTCTTGTAAAACTTAGAATGGACTAGTTTAGAAAGTAGTGGACTTTTTTGCAAGTTATCTAATTTCTTGTATTAAAACAAATATTTAAATGCAGTATTGAAATTTAGAAAAGGTTGTAGAAAGACGTACCTGATGCGCTTGAGGAAGAAGTGAGAACCTTGCCTTGACCGCTCCTTTCTCTCTCTAGAACTTTCTCTCTCTAAAACTTTCTCTCACTAATACTTTCTCTCACTATCCTTCTATCTCACTAACTTTCTCTCACTAGAAATTCTCTAAAAGAAGGCTTTCTAATGATTTTGACAGAATTTCACCTTACTAAAACACTAGTGAGTGTTGATGATCCCAAATGAGACCCCAAAGGTCCTATTTATAGGGAAATTTCCGCCAAAAACGCTCCAAAATAGGCCAACCGTAGGGGGTAGCCGCAGGGGGTGCAGCTGGGGTGTGCGGCTAGGAGCCAACCGTACGACTGGCAGGTAGCCGTACGATTGGTTCGTGCGGTTGGGGGTTGCGGCGGGCTCACAAAAAATGCATAGAAACACTCACAAAAAACTCGATCCCCGTCCTAGTAAGCGAAGAGGAAACAAAGGTTATATCAGACTCCCAATGCGTCCAAAAATTGGAGTCTTTCCTAACGGTCTTCTATATGCATGATAATTCAGGACTAAATGCAGTATGCCCGTTTTATGAAAAAACTAGTATTCTCACGAGAGTCGTGGATTGGGGTGTTCACATGGGTTCAATCGACGGTGTGGCTCACGAGAACTTTTTGCACGATCTTCTAGATAGATGCGATGACAACAAATAGTCGAACTAATACCTCTAAGGTCAGATATGTTCCAACCTAAGGCTGATTTATGCTTTCTTAGAACATCGACTAGATTTAGTTCTTGCTCGGAAGTCAAGTCAGAGGCAATGATGACCGGATGAGTTTGATTTGAACCTAAAAGGACATATTTTAACTCAGAAGGCAATGACTTTAGGTCCAAACTTTTTTGTGAATCCTGAACATTGGTGAACTCAGTTTCAGGTATAGTTGCAAGTATGGACTCGCAATCAGACTTAGCCACACTATTAGTGTTAGAGTGATATACTAAAAGCCATAATTTTCTTGTTGGTTTGGATATGTTATTAACTTGGTTTTGCTATTTTAATGAGAATCTTTATGGGCAATGGTTGCATTATATTATTTATTTAAATATTGTGCATGTGTGTCTTTTATTCCATATAGTAGATGATTTGGTGTGTAGAGTATAGCTTACACACATAAGATCATATCATCGGTTCTTGTGGAATATAAGTTTAATGGTTCACAGTCTTAGATGGAATTGGACACCCATCGGTAGGATTGTAGCACAAGTTTTAGTAGTTTATCTTAACTACAGGAAATGGTATAGTTTTAACTCGTTGTGCTAGTACACTTTGTGTGTATTGAATAGGACCAGTTTGGGTTAATTGTTTTTATACTGACTATATAAAACAATTTAAAATCCCATGGTTATTATGATTCCTTATGCTCTTAATCTTGAAATAATTAATAGACATATATATGTAGTGCCTATTGTTTTGACTCATTAAGAGTGAGATTCATTTATGGATCAATAATCTTCGTGAATTGGATGACGATACTATATGTATGATGAATATTAATTATTGACGGAATCCACGTCCCGGTATAGGGATTGATGATAGCCCCTTGAGAAGCTTATAAGTTTTGATCATGTCAAACCCTGCAGGTGGATTATGTTAATCCGACATGTCAAATAAGTTAAGTGGTAAGCTCAAGGATTAAGAAGTCATTTAAATATAATTGTCAGTAATTTAATTTAAATGACGGTTATCTGTAATCTTAACATGGGGAGAATAATAAGTATTTAATAACAAGGAACTCAAAATTATATTTTGAGATAAGGATGGGAGTACAATTATAATTCTTTAGTGGTGTGAATTATAATTTATGGAAGGAACTAATTCATAGTGGAATTAGGATTCCAACTTTCCATAGGAAGCCCAAACACTTATTTGTCCTTAAGGTCCTTATTGTAGCCTTATATATACGCCGGCCTTGTCTCTTCTCGTATAACAATAATTCTCATGAGTTAGGGTTTGTTCTATTGAGTGAGGAAAAAATCTTGGTGATACCGTAGCCCACACTCGGTGTAAGATTTGTTGGCGGAAGGAATACGATAGAAGATCTTTAGGTTTTTCGGCACAGCAGTCGTAAATCAGTCGTAATTTTTGATCGCACCATTAGATCAAGCTGATTTTTGGGTATGTCGTTCGGAACGCAAAGTTACTTTCATTGCGCGAAAAATCAAGACGATCAAAATTTGTTTCGGTGGCGAAAATAATCGATTTTTGCAGCCCAGCGAGAATTAAAAAATCTAACAAAATCACAATCTGATACTTTCAAACCCTAGTCTCCTCATATGGATCCTCTACATGATCCACAAAGGTGAAATCCCTTTATTCTTATAGGGTTTTAGCAAAAGTTTTTTGTTCAATCTATACGCAATATCAAACGATCCTGTATTTATGTCTCCATCAATTGGTGTCAGAGCGATTGGTTTTCTTTGATACTGCGTAGGATTGAACTAGCCATGTTGTCCAGTTAAATCTATTCATGCATGTTGTTGTTGGATAGAACGTAGAACTCGCTAACCCTTGTTTTGCAGTGTTCTAGTCCCGCTATTATGGTCATGTAATTATGTTTTATGTGATTGGATCCCACGATGTTTTTATTCGTGGTTAATTTTAATGTGCGTGATGATTTGGGTTTTATTCATAGTTGTAAATTAAATTTAGATCAAATTTGTGAACTCCTTAAAAGGAAGCATAGGATCTATGTAATTTTATTTATAGTTTAGATATAATAGTTTATGTGTGAACTCCTTAAATGGAGGCATAGGACCTTTGTATCTAAGATTGTAGTTTCTTTAACGAAGAACGTTGAAGAAGGCATTTCCACCAAGGTTGATTCCCGACATAGTTAATGAAGTGGCGACATAGGTCGTGATAGGTTTTCAACGGACTAGGGATGATAAAGCTTCAACTATAATAGCAAGGATTTAATTATTCTTATTATTGAATGGTTTAATGCTTTGTGTGATTGTGTGTTGGTCATATGTGTTTAATTATTAGGTTTCCTTATAATTTTGGACAACATGGATACATGACCATACCTAGATCACCTTTTATTTTATGTTTAGTTCTTGTCAAATTAAAAAAGGGTATATAAATATAAATTTTGCGTAATTGAAAAATATAAGTTTTTTTTTAAAAAAAGCAGCAAAATAATTTTATTGCACATGTCTTTTATATTTCATACCCTTGTATTTTAGTTGACTAGAATTTAATATAAAATTTTCTTAACCCTCAGAAAATAATGTTTTAAATACTAAGTGGGTGAGGGATTTTTTCACATAAAAATCCACGATCTCCATCATTGGTTTGTAAATGATGTAATTTATTCTTCGTGTGAGTTATAGTGCTCACCTCCATATCGGAAAGAATAGATTGTGGAATCATTGTACAAATTTCACTGACTATTAATTTTAAATGATGTGATTTAGTTTTCGTGTGGGTTTTAGTGCTCACCTCCATATCGGAAAGAATAAATTACAGAATCATTGGACAAAATTAAATGATGGTATACACTTAGATATAAATAATAGTATGCTCTCCAACTGAGTATCTACTATTATTTGTATGTCCAAAGGAAGTCGGCTATTTAAATTTTACTTCACAATAAAGAATTGTCTAGATAGTATATTTTACTTGACAATAAAAGATTGTCTAGATAGTATGTATTTCTTGACGATAAAGGATTGTCTAGATAGTAAAATTTAATAGGTTTACATTCGTCTAAGAAATAATGAATAATAGACGACCTCACTAACGGGGCATATTGTTTAAAGTCTTAGGTTGCTGGCGAACGCTTTTTGAAATGGTAGAGGGTACCATATTTAAAATATGTGTTCAAAGTTATTATTGTCCATCATAATTTGTATGTGATTCTCAAGTTTTAAAATGGCAAACTCTTTCGATCCACTTTTAATTATTCTCAACTAAAACAAATTGATTGGACCTAATTATATTGACTGAAAAAGGAAACTTGAACATTGTGCTTACTGTTAAAGAGTACAAGTTTGTGCTCACTGAGTCTTGTCTAGCAGAACATGGTAAGGGGGCGACCGATAAGGAAACCCAGGCTTGCCGGAGGTGGAAAAAGGCTGATGCGATGGCGTGGTTTTACATTTTGGCATTTTTGTCAAATGTGCTACAACATTAGCATTAGTCTTTTGCCACCGCCTACGACATAATGCTAAACCTTAAAGATATTTTTGGGGATCAGGATCATGCCGCAAGGCAGGTTTCGATGAAAGGCCTCATGAACATTACTATTGCTAAAGGAACCCGAGTTAAGGATCTTGTTTTGAAGATGACCGGTCTTCGAAATGAACTAAGTGATCTTTGGGGTTGAAATCGATGGGAAAAATCAGGTCGATATATATCGTTCTCCAGTCACTGCTAGATTTATTTAAGGGATTCCGACAGAATTACAACATGAATAAGCTTTATTCATTGTTGGAATTTCTTAAAGAATTCCAAGCAGTTGAGGAACTTCTTGGTAAGCTGGCTAGTACTTTAGTGGCTGAGAAAGCTTCAACTTCTATTCCCAAAAGCAAGAAAGGAAGAAGAAGAATGCATCAGCTACAGTACCACAAGGAGCAGTGCGTGCAGCAGTCGCTAAACCTCTAGGAGGAGTGAAAAAGCCTATGGGCCAGTGTTTTCACTGTCAGTAGAAAGTGCATTTGAAGAAAGATTGTCCCTGTTTCCTAAACCGTTATAACAACATATGTAAATTTCATCTATTTGTTGTTGTATCTTGTTTAGTGGTCCGATCTACTAGTACCTGGTGTGTAGATTCAGGAGCCACTAATCATGTCTGCAATACTTTGCAGGGGTTCCAGGAAACCAGACAACTTAAAAATAGAGAAAATTTATAAATGGGCAGCTACGAATGTGGCAACAGTTGCAGTAGAAGATATTTATCTTTAGTCTAGTCAGAATAGGATATTAATGATTAAGGAATGTCTATATGTATCTTCCATTAGAAGGAATTGGATTTCTATTTCTAGATTGGTTGAGGACAAATATTTTGTTTATTTTTATGATAAATCAGTTATAATTAGAAAAAATAAATAGTTTGTTTGTTCTGGTACATTAGTGATTTATCTTTAAATTATTAATCCTGACTTGTCAGTACTACAACTGAGTGAATTGGATAGTATTAATAGTTTACCAATTAGATAAATGAACCTTCAAAATGAACCAAATGTATTTTTGGCACTTACGCCTTGGTCATATTAATCTAAAAAGAATTCAAAAATTGGTCGAAAATGGACAATTAGGTTCATTGGAAGTAGAGGCACTTCCAGTTTGTGAATCCTATTTATAAGGTAAAATGACTAAGAGATCATTCTCGGCAAAAGGCTATAGCACTAAAGAAAAGTTAAAACTAGTTCACTCTGATTTGTATGGTAACATGAATGTCCAGACTAGAGGAGGCTTTGAGTATTTCATCACATTTTTAGATGATTATTTAAAGTATAGATACATTTACTTAATGCGACGTAAGTCTGAAGTCTCTGAGAAATTCAAAGAATTCAAGGCAGAAACGGAGAAGCGTCTAGGAAAATGTATCAAATCACTACGATCAGATCGTGGTGGTGAATACCTCTTGGGAGAGTTCAAGGAATACTTATTAGAGAATGGGATTGCATCCCAGTTGTCTGCACCGAGGATGCCACAGCATGATGGTGTAGTAGAAAGAAGGAATATGACTCTTATAGAAATGGTAAGATCTATGATGAGTTATTCAAACCTACCTGATTCTTTTTGGGGATATGCTTTAGAAATAGCTAGATATATTCTGAACTTAGTACCATCAAAGTCAGTACCTACTACACCCATAGAATTGTAGACCGGGCATAAGCTTAGTTTGCGGTATATTCAGGTATGAGGTAGTCCAGCACACGTGCTGAAAGGTAATGCGAATTTATTGGAATCAAGAATAGAAGTGTAGTTCTTTGTTGCGTATCCAAAAGGAACCAAGGGTGGTTTATTTTATAATCCTTGAGAATGTTAGGTTATTGTTATCAATGCCAGATTCTTAGAAGATGATTATATCATAGACCATAAGCTCAGGAGTAGTGTTGTTGTAGTGGAAATGAGAGGAGAGAAAAACATGGCACAATTCATCTATACCTTTAGTACAAGAGGAAATACCACAGTAAATGGATATCGACATTCCATTACCTCGTCGTAGTGAGATGATTGCCGATACTTGTGCATATCTTGAACAAATCACCAATACGTAGGTTCTTGAACTGGAACAACGTGTGGATAGTGAGTTAGTATGTTCAATATTTGCACAATATACACAAACAAAAGTAGTGCCTCGTCGTAGTGGGAGGGTTGTTTGTCAACCTGGTCGTTTTATGTTCTTGGAAAAGTCTTATGACAAGGTCCCTGATGAATAAAAAACGAATCATTTATAACTACAATGAAGTACTTTAAGATAAAGATACAGAAAATGGCAAAGGGTTATGATATCTGAAATGGAGTCTATGTACTCTAACAAAGTGTGGGATCTTGTAAAACCACCCGAAGGGATAAAACTTATCTGATGCAAGTGGGTATATAAGAGATAGAGATGATTAGACGGGCTTAAATCAAGGCTTGTTGCTAAAAGGTTTCACTCAGAAAGAAGGGGATCGATTATGATGAAACCTTTTCGCTGGTAGCCATGCCAAAGTCTATTCGGAATCTCTTATCCATTGCAGCTCATCTTAATTACGAGATTTGGCAAGTGGATGTCAAGACAGGTTTTCTTAATGGAAGTCTTGATAAAAGTATCTATATGATGTAACCAGAAGGATTCATAGCAAAGGCCAAGAGCACATGTTGTGCAAGCTCAAGAAGCCCATTTATGGGCTTAAGCAAGTGTCTAGATCTTGGAACATCTGTTTTGACCATGAAATCAAATCTTTTGGTTTTGATCAATGGACGGATTGTTGGTCGGATTTCAACCCTAGAGGGGGGGTGAATAGGGTTTAAAAACTTTAATGCGGAATTAAAAACTTTTCTAACAATGTTTAAATAAAACAAATTTACTAAACAAATATATCAAGGAATGTAAGCACATAAACAATTAAATAAACAATCTCAAGAGCAAATAATCAAACAATCAATAATAAAGAGATTAAGTAAGAAAGATTGAACCGATTTGAAGTCCAAGGCTTTTTGTCCACACGATTTTGGTTTACCAAACCATAATCCGCGCTCGGTTAGTTCCCAGAGAATTTCCACTAATAACAATCTCTTTCCGGGTGAAGATCAAACCACTACAAGTGTATTCTTCTCACACACTCTACAAGTATTGCTATACCACAACACTCTCACAAGATACCCTTTTGCTAACCTTGTGAAATTTACCTTTCACAAATTCTAAACAAGAATTGACCTTCTTGTTTTTCCTATGAGATTTACCTCTCACAATTTGAATATAAAAGTTTGGTGATTCACACCAATTTACAATAACTCTCTCAAGTGTGTAAAGAATACAATTTAAGGCTCACACTAGAGTTATCCTATTTGATCAAGAAGATATAGCTCAAATGATAATGATTGATCAAAAATAATTTCTTGAATCTTTAGATATTGAAGATAGATGAAGTAGAGAGTATAAGAGTGATTCAAGGTATTCAAAATGTGTCTTAGATAGTGTATATATAGTCCCAGAAGTGATATAGCCGTTCTAGAGGTTTGGTAGAAGTTTGGTACCAAAAATAGTAAAAAATCATAAATCCAACGGCTATATTCTGAAGCATCAGTCGACTAAGCAAAACCATAAGTCGATTGATGAACCCTCAGTCGACTAAGAAAAACCATCAGTCGACTGATGGACCAGTCTGCCCAACAGGCCAAAAGGCCAAAAATCCCAATTTTTGCACTTTTGCATATAAGCTCCAAAATCAATTCTAATGCTTTGGGGACTTCAAAACTAAGTTTCTAAGAAACCTATTTTTGGGAAAACCCAAAATATGATCATTTGAATTTAATATGAATTTATTTGAAAACCGATTTTTGCAAGAATGATGTTTTCAAAGAAATTTTGATTCAAATTGATTTTGATCAATCTAAGAATGATATATCAATATGTATGAGCTATATAATCAATCAATTAAGAAACTTTACATTAATCCTAAGCAAACACTCAATCACCAAATATGTGAGTCTTCTAATGCTTTGATTTGTTTCTTCAAATTGATTCTTCCTTGAGGCTTTTCCCTTGAAGCTTTGGCATATGATCCTTGATCTTTTGTGTTTCATGAAATGCATTGATAGCATGTGAGTGATGAATTTGATCTTCTTGCTAGTCCAATGCCTCGTTGACTTGATCGGATAATGATTGAATGATCCTTGCCAAACTTTCTTTGAGCAATCATGCTATTCTTGATTTTCCAAATAAGAAATCTATAATCTTAAATCAAGAACATGTTAAATTACACATGATTGATTTATTGTTATTATCAAAATAAGATTAAGACCTTTAGGTCAACAATCTCCCCCTTTTTGATGATGACAATAAATTAATGTGTGTTTTCAATAACAAGCATAAATAGCATATGAGTAAATGATATATGCTCCCCCTCAATTTATGCATAAGATAAAATAAATTATTATTAAAAGCATTGCAAATATTTGAGATAATTTTCAAACCAATAAAATAATTTTGATCTCAAATAAGGTTTTCAAAAGAAAACAATTATCAATGTTAAAGACATAAAACAATTAAAAGTCTTACCAACATTGATTGCAAAAGCCAAAGAAAAATAGAAATGAAGAAAATCAAGCATCACGAAGACTCGAAGCGTTTATAATATGAGTGAGTGCTTAGATTTTATGTAATAGATATCATTGATCATTCATATAGCTCATATAATGATTTAACCATGACAAGATTGATCAAAACTAGTTTTGCCTTTAAAAACATAGTTTACCAAAAACTAGTATTCTTTAAAAATTCTCTACAAATTTGTATGAATTATTTTTAATACAAAAACTATACTAGAAGTCTTGGATACCTATATTTTAACTTCCCCAAGCTTCAAAATTGATTTTAGAGCTAAAATACAAAAGTGTGAAAAATTGGATTTTTGGCAAAACTGGCCTCAGACCAGTGAACTCCATCAGTCGACTGATGGGCTATGCTCAGTCGACTAATGGCCACTCAGTCGACTGATGGCCCAGAAACTAGCCGTTGGAGTTCTGATTTTTTACCATTTTTGGTACCAAACTTTTACCAACATTGATTGCCCCCAACACACATTTTATCCCCCTATGGCAACATCAAAAGGGCCAAGGCCACGGAGAGAAAATGGTAGACGTCATGTGTGCTTCATCAATGAGGCAAGGATTTGTATGCGTCTCCATCTTTTGCCATAAGGCAAAGGTGTGCCATCTCCTCATCACTCGATTCAATATCGGATTCGTCTTCATCCGATTCGCTTGTATGCCCTTTGAGAGCATCTTTTAATATCTTATACAATTCTTCTTTCTTTGCTCTTTTCTCCTTTCTTCTAACTGGACAATTTGACTTGTAGTGTCCCGGTTCATGACAATGGAAGCACTTCCTTTCCTCATTATCAACTTTTGGATGAGTTGATCTATCATTGTGGAACTTTGAAGATGAGGGATTGTTGTCGATCTTCCCTTGTGAGTACTTCTTCTTTGCTAGGAATTTTTCAAATTTCCTAGAGAGAAGTGCCATGTCTCCATCTCCTTTAGTTGAGCTTTTTCCATCTTTTCCTTCGTTTTGCTTTAAGGCAAAAATTGTCATTGGATTTGCTCTCTCTTCTCATTCTTCTCTCGCCAACTCCTTCTCATGGGTTTTTAATGAACCCAATAGTTCATCCATGCTCAATGTCTTGAGATTCTTGGCTTCTTGTATATCCGTCACCTTAGGCCTCCACTTCTTGGAAAGAATTCTAAGAATCTTTCGTATTTTGTCTTCATTGGAGTAGGTCTTGCCAAGAAGATCCAAAGCATTAGTAATAATGGAGAATCTACTATACATGGAAGCAAGTGATTCGTTAGGCTCCATATTAAACAATTCATAATCATGGACAAGTATATTTATATTGTCCTCCTTGACTTGAGAAGTTCCCTCATGGGCAACCTCAAGCTTGTCCCAAATCTCTTTTGCGGTTTTGCAACTAGAGATTTTGTTGTATTCATCCATAGATAAAGCATAATGTAAAGAATTTAAAGCTTTGGCATTGAATTGAATTTTTCTAATGTTATGCTCATCATATTCAGATACCAATTTCAGAACAATTTTTCCCTTCTCATCGGTTTTAGTAATCTCATAAGGTCCAACAAGTGTAACCTTCCATTGTTCAAAATCGTTAGCTTGTAAAAATGTGCACATACGATTTTTCCAATAACTATAGTTTTTGCCATCAAACAATGATGGTTTATAAATAGAGGCACCTTCGAAAAGGCCGGTTCCTTGATAATAATACATGATCGAGGACTCTAAGATTGTGAAATCAAAACAAGAGTATAACTTCTTATACCAATTGTTGGTCGGATTTCAACCCTAGAGGGGGGTGAATAGGGTTTAAAAACTTTAATGCGAAATTAAAAACTCTTTTAACAATGTTTAAGTAAAACAAATTTACTAAACAAATATATCAAGGAATGTAAGCACATAAACAATTAAATAAACAATCTCAAGAGCAAATAATCAAACAATCAATAATAAAGAGATTGAGTAAGAAAGATTGAACCGATTTGAAGTCCAAGGCTTTTTGTCCACACGGTTTTGGTTTACCAAACCATAATCCGCGCTCGGTTAATTCCCCGAGAATTTTCACTAATAACAGTCTCCTTCCGGGTGAAGATCAAACCACTACAAGTGTATTCTTCTCACACACTCTACAAGTGTTGCTATACCACAACACTCTCACAAGATACCCTCTTGCTAACCTTGTGAAATTTACCTTTCACAAATTCTAAACAAGATTTAACCTTCTTGTTTTTCCTATGAGATTTACCTCTCACAATTTGAATATAAAAGTTTGGTGATTCACACCAATTTACAATAACTCTCTCAAGTGTGTAAAGAATACAATTTAAGGCTCACACTAGAGTTATCCTATTTGATCAAGAAGATATAGCTCAAATGATAATGATTGATCAAAAACAATTTCTTGAATCTTTAGATATTGAAGATAGATAAAGTAGAGAGTATAAGAGTGATTCAAGGTGTTCAAAATGTGTCTTAGATAGTGTATATATAGTCCCAAAAATGATATAGCCGTTCTAGAGGTTTGGTGCCAAAAATAGTAAAAAATCAAAAATCCAATGGCTATATTCTGAAGCATCAGTCGACTAAGAAAAAACCATAAGTCGACTGATGGACCCTCAGTCGACTGAGCAAAACCATCAGTCGACTGATGGACCAGTCTGCCCAACAGGCCAAAAGGCCAAAAATCCCATTTTTTGCACTTTTGCATATAAGCTCCAAAATCAATTCTAATGCTTTGGGGACTTCAAAAATAAGTTTCTAAGAAACCTTTTTTTGGGAAAACTCAAAATATGATCATTTGAATTTAATATGAATTTATTTGAAAACCGATTTTTGCAAGAATGATGTTTTCAAAGAAATTTTGATTCAAACTGATTTTGATCAATCTAAGAATGATATATCAATATGTATGAGCTATATAATCAATCAATTAATAAACTTTACATTAATCCTAAGCAAACACTCAATTACCAAATATGTGAGTCTTCGAATGCTTTGATTTGTTTCTTCAAATTGATTCTTCCTTGAGGCTTTTCCCTTGAAGCTTTGGCATATGATCCTTAATATTTTGTGCTTCATGAAATGCATTGATAGCATGCGAGTGATTAATTTGATCTTCTTGCTAGTCCAATGCCTCGTTGACTTGATCGGATAATGATTGAATGATCCTTGCCAAACTTTCTTTGAGCAATCATGCTATTCTTGATTTTCCAAATAAGAAATCTATAATCTTAAATCAAGAACATGTTAAATTACACATGATTGATTTATTGTTATTATCAAAATAAGATTAAGACCTTGAGGTCAATACGGATGAGTCTTTTGTGTACAAAAGGCGCAGCCGAAGCGTGGTGGTATTCTAGGTATTGTATGTGGATAATATTTTACTTATTGGAAGCGATATGTGAATATTATCTTCAGTGAGGTATGGTTTACAAGTCAGTTCGATATGAAGGGCTTAGGAGAAGCCAGTCACATCTTTAGTATTAAGTTTATGCGAGATTGGAAAAACAGGATGTTGGGCTTATCTAAAGTACTTACGTCGATACAATTCTTGCCAGATTTAGTATACAAAATTCCAAGAAAGGGTTTCTCCCTTTTTTAGGTATGGAATCACTCTATCCAAGATCAATGTCATAAGACAAATGATGAGATAGAGAGGATGAAGGGAATTCCTTATGCTTCGGCAGTGGGAAGCCTCATGTATGCTATATTGTGTACTAGACCAGACATTTTCTTTACCATTGGTATGGTTAGCAGATATCAGTCTAATCCAGGGAAAGAACACTGGACTGCGGTAAAACATATACTTAAGTACCTTAAAAGGACTTAAGATTTTATGTTGGTTTACCAGGCAAACAGTCTAGTACCTGTTGGATACACAGACAAGGATTTTTAGTCAGAAGTTAGGATTCTAGAAAGTCAACTTCAGGTTATGTGTTTACTCTAAGAGGTGGAGTCATTGGTTGGAGGAGTATCAAGCAGCCATGCATTGCTGACTCCACCATGAAAGCTGAATATGTGGCTACTTTAGAAGCAGCTAAGGAGGCGGTTTGACTCAGGAACTTCCATATGAATCTAGATGTGGCACTTTCAGTGTTATAAGCTATTTCACTTTATTTTGATAATAGTGAAACGGTTGCGAACTCGAAAGAGCCGAGGATTCATAAGAGGGGAAAACACATGTTCACGTTGAGGGAATGGGAGTGAGATGCATAGCTGCATGGCTTTGAGTCTAAGTGGGAGATTGTTAGAGTGATATACAAAAAGCCATAATTTTCTTGTTGGTTTGGATATGTTATAAACTTGGTTTTGCTATTTTAATGAGAATCTTTATGGGCAATGGTTGCATTATATTATTTATTTAAATATTGTGCATGTGTGTCTTTTATTCCATATAATAGATGATTTGGTGTGTAGAGTATAGCTTACACACATAAGATCATATCATCGGTTCTTGTGAAATATAAGTTTAATGGTTCACAGTCTTAAATGGAATTGGACACCCATCGGTTGGATTGTAGCACAAGTTTTAGTAGTTTATCTTAACTACAAGAAATGGTATAGTTTTAACTCGTTGTGCTAGTACACTTTGTGTGTATTGAATAGGACCACTTTGGATTAATTATTTTTATACTGACTATATAAAATAATTTAAAATCCCATGGTTATTATGATTCCTTATGCTCTTAATCTTGAAATAATTAATAGACATATATATGTAGTGTTTGTTGTTTTGACTCATTAAGAGTGAGATTCATTTATGGATCAATAATCTTCGTGAATTGGATGACGATACTATATGTATGATGAATATTAATTATTGACATAATCCACGTCCCGGTATAGGGATTGATGATAGCCCCTTGAGAAGCTTATAAGTTTTGATAATGTCAAACCCTGCAGGTGGATTTTGTTAATCCGACATGTCAAATAAGTTAAGTGGTAAGCTCAAGGATTAAGAAGTCATTTAAATATAATTGTCAGTAATTTAATTTAAATGACGGTTATCTGTAATCTTAACATGGGGAGAATAATAAGTATTTAATAACAAGGAGCTCGAAATTAAATTTTGAGATAAGGACGGGAGTACAATTATAATTCTTTAGTGGTGTGAATTATAATTTACGGAAGGAACTAATTCATAGTGGAATTAGGATTCCAACTTTCCATAGGAAGCCCAAACAATTATTTCTCCTTAAGGTCCTTATCGTAGCCTTATATATACGCCGGCCTTGTCTCTTCTCGTATAACAATAATTCTCATGAGTTAGGGTTTGTTCTATTGAGTGAGGACAAAATCTTGGTGATGCCGTAGCCCACACTCGGTGCAAGATTTGATGGCGGAAGGAATACGATAGAAGATCTTTAGGTTTTTCGGCATAGCAGTCGTAAATCAGTCGGAACTTTTGATCGCACCGTTGGATCGGGCTGATTTTTGGATATGTCGTTCGGAACGCAAAGTTACAATCATTGCGCGAAATATAAGGACGATCAAAAGTCATTTTGGTGGCGAAAATAATCGATTTTCGCAGCCCAGCGAGAATTAAAAAATTTGACAAAATCGCAATCTGATACTTTCAAACCCTAGTCTCCTCATATGGATCCTCTACATGATCCACAAAGATGAAATCCATTTATTCTTATAGGGTTTTAGTAAAAGTTTTTTGTTCAATCTATACGCAATATCAAACGATCCTGTATTTATGTCTACATCAGTTAGGGCCAGTATCTATACCAAGAATTTGTTCGAGATGAAGAGATTCAAAGCAATCTGTCCAAGATTCATTTTCAGTGATCCATTTATCAATGTCTATCAAAGTGGTGTAGTCTAACAATTAATTGACACTATCCATGGCATCATCTAAATCAATATCTGATTCTAGAAAATTCAGACATTGTTGGATAGGGTCATCAGGATAAGAATGGTCCACCATTTCTTGAACAAGACTATCGATAACACACTTCTTCTACCATTTCAACATTAGATGGCTATTTCATGAGTTGAAAAATATTGAATTCCACTGTCAAATTACCAAAGGTAAGAGTCATAGACCCATTCCTACAGTTAATGAGCGCATTTGAAGTGGCAAGAAAAGGACGTCCCAAAATGATTGGGATGGAGTTTTCATCAGAGGGCTGGGTGTCTAGAACTATGAAATCAACTGAGTAATAAAATCCAAACACCTTAACCAAAACATCCTCGACAATTCCTCGGGGGACTTTGACAGAACGATATGCCAATTGCAGAGTGACTCGAGTGGGCTTCATATCTTGCAAGCCCAACTCTTGGTAGAGAGAATATGGTAACAAATTGACACTGGCTCCTAAATCAATTAACGCGTGAGTTGAATA
The DNA here is from genome assembly GCA_021464415.1 of Lonicera japonica. Classification (NCBI taxonomy): domain Eukaryota; kingdom Viridiplantae; phylum Streptophyta; class Magnoliopsida; order Dipsacales; family Caprifoliaceae; genus Lonicera; species Lonicera japonica. The sequence goes on along the minus strand of CM038471.1, from coordinate 8,909,421 downwards.
CTTATTACCTAACTTGCATGGGATCGTAGGACGACCAGGATCTTTGTATTTGACAACAGTCTTTTGCTGAATGACAGATGTAGCCTGTTCAGCTATGAAAGCGTCATGTGGGACATTTGTCTTCCATTTGACAGTACACAAGTCTTTCAAGAACTTAGCATACGAAGGGATTTGCTTGATGGCAGTAAGGAATGGAATTTTGATATGAACATTTTAGAACACTTCCTTGATCTCATCAAAGTGCTTTGGTTTGGTGGTCAATGTTAACCTATCAGGAAAGGGTGCCCGAGGCACATAAATTGTTTCCTTAAGTTGAGTCCTTTCTTTTTTCTTGAGTGAAATTTTGGAATCCTCCTTCAACAGATTTGTATCTTGAACCACAACTTCTGGTTCACTAGGAGGGAATTTAGGAATGACAGATGTATCGTTCTCAATGGAATCATTAGGCATTTCAACATGATTGTCAATTTGCAGTCTTGATCTTAAGGTGGTGGAAGACTTTAACTCACCTTGAAATTGGTCTTGACCAAAAAAGGAACCAACCTCATACACAGGCTCTTTGCTATTACCTTTTGGATTAGCAATTAGTTGACTAGGGAATTTACCCTTGTCTCTCTCAGCAGTCAATTGACTCAACTGTTGTTGCATTTGTTGGATTACTTGAAAGGTGCTTTGTGTATGGGCATTAAGAGTTTGTTGTTGCTACGTGAGAATCTGCAACATAAGGTCTTCGAGAGCTGGTTTCGATTGCTGTTGAAGGGCAGCATATGGAAGATAAGAAACCAACTCTCTATTAGCACTAAACTGAGGCGCAGAGCCATAAGAATGACTAGACGAATGGACAATCTGTTGATTTCCCGAATGGTTTCCACTTTGATGTGAAAAACGATGGTGATCATTTGGAAACTAGTTTGGGTTCTGCCTAGCTTGGGCTTAGAAACCTGGAGGACCCCTAACTTGAGGTTGTGAATGTTGTGGATTTGAAGATTGATCATGCTTCTAAGAGAAGTTAGGATGGTTCCTCCACTCAGAATTGTATGTCTGGCTGAAACTAGCCGGATTGGGTTTCCTAAAGTTATTCAACTCAAAGGCTTGTTCCATAATTGGCTCAGGTTCAGGAAATAAGGTTGGGCATGAGTGAGCGGTATGGTGTACACTAGAACAGACAATGCATGGAAATGTGTTGGGCTCATTGTAGACACTCATGACTGGAGTAGGCTCAACAGTTTGCTTTTGCATTGAACAGGCTAAAGCCTCTACTATTTTGGTCAAAGCTGTTAAACCTTGGTTGAAACCTTGCATTAAGTTCTTTAACTCTGGGTCACTCTTGATTTCATACCTACCACCAGTTCTAAGACTTGGGTCAAACCTAGAAAATTCATTAGAAGCATCCCACTGTTGTGAGTCTTCTCCTAGTTCAGTTAAAAATGTGTAGGCTTCAGTGGGAGTGAGGTGCATGAACTTTCCCTTATGCATGGACTCTATCAAGTTACGAGAAGTGGGACTGAGACAGGACTGAGACCATTATAAAAATATTGGACTAGACAAATTTTATTAATGCTGTGATGAGGGCATTTGATAATGAAATCCTAAAATCTATCCCATGCTTCATAAAATTGTTCATTGTCTTTTTGACGAAAATCTTGGATGGACTGACGCATTTCATTTGTTCGATTCATTGGGTATAATTTAGCCATGAACTTTTTGGCTAATTGATCCCATAAGCGAATTGAATCTTGTGGTAAAGAATTAAGCCACAAAGAAGCTTTGTCATGAAGGGAGAAAGGGAACAACATTAACTGAACATTCTCATCATTTAGATTTTGGCTCTTAAAGGTTGCACAGACATTAAGAAATTTTTCCAAGTGAGGGTATGGACTCTCTCGGTCTAAGCCATGAAAACTGGGTAACATTGAAATCGTCGCCGGACGAATTTCAAAATGAGTTGCTATAGTAGCCGGGAGGACAATACAAGATGGAGGATTTGTAGTGACAGGAGAAAGTAGTCCTTCAATGGTCGTTCTTCCGCCATTTTTGGATGGGGAATTTGAACGATGGGAGATGTGGGTGAACTCTGACTAGAGTCTATGGAAAATGGGGTGAGGTCTACTATAAGATCACAGAGATCCGTATCTCGTGAATCAAGAGTTGAATTGCTACGTGATCGGTTCAATAGCCTTTTGGACTTTCGCATCCCATGAGATAAATATTGTGAAATTTGACTTTCCAAAAAGAATAGATTGGTGGTTTAAGAAAATAGGACACAAAATGACTACAATCCTAATTGGTTGACTTGCACTAATAAAGGAAAGAATTCCTAGATAGCATATAACCAATTATTATTTTCAATTTAGTGAAAGGGTAGTCAATTTTAATTATTCGTGGGTGGGAAAGCGTGAGCTCTTTGACACCACCTGATTGAAAATTTTGTGCTCATACTCTTGTCCAGATTTGATCGAAACGAACAATAAAAATTGTCCGAGAAGCTTACCAAATTAAATTCTCCCAAACCAGGGCTGAAGAACTAATACCAACTAGTTAATCTACCATAGGCTTGGAAGAGCTCACTGGAGTGGCTACCGATCGCTTATTTTCTTTAGAGGTCCTATGAACACCGAATCCTATTTGGCTTGCTAGTGAGTTAATTTTAATTAATGACGGCTTAGGATCACAAGCAAATGGATAGGCGATTGAGTGGGTGATGAAATCCCAACTCGTTTCAATAGCCGGGCTAGGCTTTAGGTCCAATTATTCATCATTCACCATTCAAAATAAATGTGCTAAAAATAAACACATAGCAATTAGAGCACATAGGAATTGACTCGCTGAAAGGAGATTCACGAGTGATGAAAAATGTACCTCCCGCAAGCGGGCTGATGATTCGGTTGAGTCGATCAGGGGGAAATTTCCCTAAATTTCAGTAGTCACCGAGAGTCCTACTGACCTAAAATAGAGAGTCTTTAAGTGTTATCTTTTTTTTCCTTCCAAAAATGCAATCTCTATTTCGTCCAGTTTCCTTTTTGCAATTTTTTTTAACACTTAATTTGGGCAGTCCCAGAACACCATATAAATAAATATTACAGTTTTTAAACAATCCAAAATGTCCAAAGAAAAATTATTAATTTTACAACCAAATCGAATAATTACAACTAAATCTAACAAATCTCAAAAAGTCTTCACGCCATTTTCATTGGTGTCAACTCCCCGAAAACGGCGCCATTTGATAGGGAGCTATCTTCGTCGCTAAATATAGCTTGATCAAAAATCCTTATGTACCTAAAAAATATATTAGTAACGTAGATAGCAGTAGTAAGGGGTCAAATCCACGGGAGTTGTTTAGGGATCAATGAAAGCAAAATTGAAAAAATAATAGATTTAGATTAAAAACCATTTTTTATCTTTGAGAAATGCTTACTTTTCTTATGAATAATTTTAATACTAATAAAATGTAATAAAAGTGGAGAAAGTTGTCTTGGAGAAATAAAATGTAGGAATTTCAAGAGTTAAGAATCCACCACCAAATTATCAATGTATCTAAAATAATATATTATTGCACATATATACCCAAAATAAATTCTATACTAGTTTGATTAAATGGAATCACATATGGTATGTAGAGTGAACCCAAAAGCTAACCAAATAGTATTTAACAATTTATTTGTTTATAAGAGATTTTTCCTTTCAAGATATATATTTTCTTCTTTTAGAAACAATAATAATATAAGGTTGTCACTTACTCACATTAACACTTAAGAACTAGAAGATAAATTTGGAAAAAAAAAATGAATTTAAGAAAATCCTATGGTATGTAGCTTATCTCTTAAGTCAAGTATAAAAACCAAAATGGGATCACCTATGGTGTTTAGAGTAATCCGAAGATCTTATTTAAGAAAAATCACAAATGAGTATATTTATGCAATATTATAAAATTCTAAATCACAAATAAAAATGAGGCTTCATCTCTCCCCTTGAAAGGGAGATTTGCCTTCCATAAAGATAAAAGAACAAAATAAATAATAAAATAGCTCCTTAAATATGTGAGTAAACGAATTTCTCTCAACACTCTACAATATTGTCTTCTTCAACAAATGTAACAATAATACAAGAAGAAGAAAAATATGTAGCACTCAAATATTTTCTCTCTCTACAACAAGCTCTCCTCTTTTCTTCAAAACTCTCGTATGGTGGTCTCCCTCTTGGCCAAAAATGAATCAATATATGTGAGAAATGGAAGAGAATATTTATCATGAAAGTAGACAATGGGGTGAGGGGGTGTAAGAAAATAGTAGACTTTGTCTAAAGAGTGGAGTGTGTAAGAGAATAATGTGGAAATTGTCTAGGGAGTGGAGTGTTGGGTTATGGGTTGAGTGATTAAAACATGAGAGTGGGCACCACACGCTTTTGGAATATTTTCTCTCTTTTTTTCTTTTGCTGCCAGAATTTTGTAATGCAATTTAGGATCTAAAGATGGCGGAATTTGGAAAAGTGTTGAACTGAAAAGTTGTAGCTCTTGAAATTCTCTTGATTTAAGGCTCAAGAAACGCATGATTTGGAGTTTCGAGAAAGAAGTTATGCTTTAAAAACTATCCAAGCCACTTTAGGTGTCCTGTCTCACATATTTAACAAAATTAAGCATTTAATTACATCAATTGAGACAAGAACCTGCAAAACAACTAAATGTCAACATTAGATAACATAATGCAATTTTTAACACTTAAAGTTAGGCATTTGGGGAATTATAAATAACAGTTTTGGGTGCTTGTCATGGTAAAAGAATATTAATATGGTAAGAGCTTGTACACCTAGACAATGCCACATACAATTGGCCATGGCTAAATACAGGGGTTCGTAAATCGAGGTCGACAAATTTGACCAACTAGCCTTGAGATTTGTTAATGGTCATAGCATATGCTAATCGAATGGGGAATTGGCGACGTGTAAATTTAATGGGCAATTCCGTAGATGAGGGGGTCAAAGAAATTATTGGAATGCATGCTAAGTTACCAAATTTATCTCCAGTTAAAATCTTAACCTCAATTACAAAAGTGCTACACCTTTCAATAATCAATCTCGGACCATTACAAAGACCATCCTTGGCTGCGATATTCCGTAACAACATTATTGGACAACCCACTTTTAGATCAAGTAGAAAGGGAGGCAATCCTGTTGGATTGACTGAGTTTAAAAACTCATTAGGATAACGATTTGAATCCTTGGCTGCAATATTCCGTAACAACATTATTGGACAACCCACTTTTAGATCAAGTTGAAAGGGAGGCAATCCTGTTGGATTGAGTGAGTTTAAAAACTCATTAGGATAACGATTTGAAATGGAATGTTCCATCCCCTCATCTTCACACATCTTGTCTGCAGCCAAATAAGTAAATGTCTCTCCTGGAAAACGATTTAGTGCTTTTGCATTGATATCATTTACATCGTCATTCCGCGCGGAAAGTATGGTCTGCTCATTGAGAAATGCTTGTGTTACAATACTTGCATCATCCAATAACGGGTAAATAGTTGATATCAAATCAAGTAAGCTTGGACACCTAGTGATCGATGTTGGAAGTTGGACAATCTCGTCTGGGTTGGACCCAATCTAGAAGAAATGACATTGTTAAAGTGCAAGTATAAGAAACTATATAAATAATTACTCTGAATAAAGAAAATGTACCTATATTAAGTAATTGGTCTAAATAGTTTGTCCATGTTCTGTTGAATCTAGGCGCATGTTCTCATTTAACGTCAAAACATGTATTTGACGCCACAAAACAGACCGTCTAAGCGAGGTCAAAACAATTACCTCACGAACTCCTCTTGGTACAACCGGTAAAATTTGTCTAAAATCTCCACCTAAAACAATAGTAATACCAGCAAAAGGCTTTTGATTACCACAAATATCTTGTAATGAGTGGTCCACAGATTCAACACAATGTCTATGTTGCATTGGTACTTCATCCCAAATGATCAATTTTGTTTGCCTAAATAATTCCGCTTGCAAAGATTGCTTATTGAAGCCGCATGTAGAGTTCTCAAGGACATCAAGTGGAATCTTAAAAGTTGAATGAGTTGTCCGACCCCCAACCAACAGTAGAGAAGCAATACCAGATGAAGCAACAGCTGCGACAATATGGCCCAAACTTCTGCACTTTGTGGCAATTGTATTGTACAAAAAAGATTTTCCAGTTCCCGCACCCCCATTCAAGAAAAAAGTAGTCCCTTCATTACCAAGAGCAGAAGAAAGGATTGCGTTATATGCATCTTGTTGCCCAACGTTGAGCCTGTTGACGTTAAGGTTTACATTCTCTTGAACTGCATTCATCTGTAACTCTATGTGTTCCCATGTGAGTCTGTTTCCCACTATTGTACTCCAGCATCTAGTTGGTAACGGCATAGGCGGGTAGTCCTTTAAGCATTTTCCTGATTCCTAAAGCAACTAATTTAAGAGATGCAAACCATAATCTTCAATCTACATGTCACTTGGGTTAGGAATGTGATACATTATACGAATCTTATAAGAAAGATCATCGCATATGTGCACCCAGAATTGATTCCATAAAGCATCCGGACTCTTTGGGGATCATTGTGCCAAGATAATACAGAATAAACTTCGCAATTGTGCACCAGTTCTCATTACTACGACCTCTGTAAGGCATTGTATCCATTCATCATCGTCTTCCAAAAGTCCTCTTGCAACGCAAGCGGCCTTAAAAGATGGGTGCAAGACATTATTGACTGTTCTTAACCATTCATATGACTGAGGTCCTTTCACAACAGTTAGTAACAAACGCAAGTAAAATTTTTCACCTTCATTTGGACTTGCAAAATACATTCGACCGATTGCACGCCCATGTTGTCTTGGTCTCCATACCTTCTCTAGTTTCTTCCAAACAAAATATTGTGGGAACTCTTGATATGTATAACCTCGTGCATGCTCATATGATGCACAACATTCAAAAAAGCCAGTAAGGGTTGTATTTTCGATAGCAGCCCTGGTAATAATACTATATATTCGTTCTGACGGATCATATACAACATTATGCATTCCAGGCAAGTGCAGTGCTAATCGTTGCACATTCGGAACTTCTTGGTGCATAATGTGGCCAATAATAGACATGCAGCCTCCGGAGGTCCAATATAACGTGCATCTTAATACTGTTTAATTTTATCTATCGCTCCCAACACAATCGTAGCACGATCGTGACCCTTGTAAATATACTTATTAATATACTTAACGCATCTCAAACCAGCGCATACTTCAACATTAATGAGGCAATTAAACTTTCTAGAGAGAAATGCATTATAAGGTACGATATCCCTATTGTCAACTTCATGCCCCCCTCTGATCTGATGCTTTCGACCATCATTACAGCGTCGATATATAGGATAACCCTCTTGGTCCATTGTTGTTTCATCTGCGAACTCTTTTGGATAACGATTTGTACACTTCCCTCCCTTCATACAGGGTACATTTGGGTTTCAAGCACCACATGGACCATGCACCATACAATGTTTGACTGTTTCATAAAGTGCAGGATCTTCAGCTGCATTCAAAAACTCGGCACATACAAACTTATTCACTTGGTCACATGTCTTAATTTTATCTTCGCCTCGAAGAAATATAAGGAAATGCATATGTGGTAACCCTCGTTTCTGAAACTCAATAATAAACACGTGGGCCACCTTCTCCCCAAAAACCTTCTCAGTCACGATATCATTCATAAGGGCCTTCCTCTTCAGTTCAAAAACTCGAGCAACCAAATCAGGACGATCGGTAGCATCTTGTTTTGGCAGTAAAGCTTCAGTTATTTTCGGCCACTTAGGATTTGCAGTCATAGTTAAGAAGATATCTGGATGCTTGTTGTACCGAGTAATTTCCATAGAATCTTGAAAAATCACGAACATCTGCCTCGGGCTACCAGTAAATGATAATGGTAAGACAAATCATCTTCCAACTTGATCAGGTTCATGGTCATCTGCAGCGATATCGGTAAGACCTTTGTAAATCTCAGCTCGAAGCTTGCCCTGATTTTGTCGACAGTAATTCAAACGATTTTGCTCAGTTGCAGCCCATGCATCTACAATAAATTCCTGAAAGAGTTTTCGACCTCTGAGGATCATTGAATACTCTCCCAAGAGTTGGAAAAGCCGATAACAAAAGAATTGAAATTAGGTAACCCTTGTGTATGACCATTCACCTAGACTGAGGTCCCATTGCTTCAAACCAGGTTCCTACCCAAGCTCGCCGTAAGGAAATAACAACACATAATGCAAGGGCAAATAAGCTGGATTGCATTCATTAATTTGCATTAAAGCATCACTCCTTTTGTAACGAACAATAATATCTCTCATCCCACTGGTTTCAGTTCCATCTCCAAGTAAAATTAATGTAATCTCGTCTGCTGTTGATAGGTTGTACCTACACTGATCTTTTGTCTCACTAAAATGTAGGTAAGTAGGTAGCTCTTGAACCTCAGGATTCATACGATCAAGAATAGCAGTAACTTGTCGGTACTTCGTAACAAATACATTATTTCGAACAAGACAACCTTGGATAATGTTTAGAACATCTATTCGCAAATGAGGATTTCTTTTGGCACGAAAGTTCAAAGCTGACATTGGATCATGTATATACAACTGAGCATAGGTTGGATCCTGACTTAATTGTTGGAATAATGCTCCTATTCGATGGCGTAACTGTCCATGAATAGTGAAAGGCATTAGACAAATACCAGGGAGATCTCTATCATCCATTTGAACTCCCAAACTCGTAAAAGCGTTAGTTGCATTATATGCTCGAGTATTATTTTGAAATGACACAGCTTGGCTATCATTACCATTATATAATGCTTGAAGTTCTGGAGGAGGGGTAAGTAACTTAGGCAATCGAATCTTCCCTGATAAGCAACATGTCCCGAAAATTGAACGGTGGCTAGTAGAAACACATAATTTTTCAAGATCCCAATGCAAGGCTTTACAATATGGACATTCATTATCCATTTTACCCACAGAATGATGACATGGATACAACATTATCGATGGCTCATTATTTGTAGTTACAGTTTCAGGAAAAGCAGAAGGATCATGTAACATCCTGTATTTATATTAATGTTAATTGTGTTATATTAACTCCTTGATACATATATGAATTATCGTTTGGTGATTCGGGTGGTCCGAATCGATTTTGGTTGGTAAATAGGAAGTTTTGGTTCTTCGCGATTCGTTAATTTTGGTTAACTTTGAGCTATCGTAATTTCTTTGTTACTTATCCGATTAAGGTTCCGTTTGGGTGGGTGTCTAGTATTCATGCCATTCTACAACTTTCGTGTTTTGGCGGAAGTCCAATTCACACTCTTCGTGGGTCAAAACAAAGGGCAAAGTAGGCCCATTGCAAATTCTGGTCATTCGGCAGCGCTTTGGCAGAGCACTGTCTTTGTTGAATTTCTGGGAACAATCTATCCATAATTTGGAAAAACTTCCAACTATAAAGTTGTAAATCTTTGAAATACCTTTCCGTGGACATAAAGAACGCCTCAATTGGAGTTCGGAGCGAAAAGTTATGACCAAAACAAAAACAGTGCTCCAGGCCCGAAACTTTTAAAGCGCGGACCGGTATGGAATTTTTGAATACCGGTCCGGCAACAAATTTTTGCGAAAATTTCAACCCGCGGACCGGTATTGGGTTTTTGGCATACCGGTCCGCCAGTTCACTTTTTCCACCGACTTAAGCTCGTTTTAAGTGCTTTTTTGGTCCTTTTTCATCCACTTTTCGACCCGGACTATTCCACACTTTACGAGAGGGTTCCAGAGGGTTCCAGAGGGTTCTAGAGAGAGAAAGGAAGAGATTTCTACGCATTAATCCTTCCGCATCAACGAATTAAGCTCGAATTCATCCGAATCATCTTCAACTCCACTATTCATCGTCTTCCTCCTTGGGATTTATTTGGGAAAGCTTGGATCCTCTCCTTTCTTCACTCTATACGGCTAATAAACACGAGGTAGGGGTTTACTTGCTTTTATAACATGTTAATATGACTTTATTACACAAAAATGCTTTTGTTTGATTCATGATTGGTTGGGAGTTAAACTATAAGAAAGGTTATGATGTTTTATGATCTCTATGGCTATGGTTGCATGATTTAAGACAAGGTATGCCATATATACTCGAGATAAAGCGTTATTTGAACAAAATAACGTATCCTTGTCGGTATTTATTATAATTGTTGATAAAAGTGGTTTATTGATGAATTTCGAATACCAAAGGATATATGGTGGAACTTTTGGAGTATATATGGCATAGGTTGTCTCATATTGATATTTAACATCATATTATGCATGATACGTACTACTGTTGTGTCAACCGACTTCTCGGGAATCTTATGGCAAAAATTTGGAACGGACTTGCGGTTTATGGATTGATTGGCTATCCTATGAAAGGCCTTCATCATTTATCACTGGTTTGGAGAGCTTGTGTCTCTCAGGAACAGAATTCTTGATATGGTTGTGTAGTGCTTACCGGGATGGGAAATAAGTGGGGCTCGGTGCCCTTGGGTTGAAAATCCCTAAACCTCTGGGGGAGCAATGTTTGGCCGCCTATAAGCCACCGGTGAAGAGCCTGGGAACCTAGGCAATTGGCAAGGCACTATGATTCATGTTGATATTTGTGTTCTCATAATATTTGGGATGGTTGATCCCATGGCTTTATTATGGTGATGGCCTTATAATTCTGGAGACGATGGATTATATCTACAGCTCGTTCTATCTATTATACGGTAAACGGTTGACACAGGAGGTAACCTGCATTAGCACGATCATGCATCTTTTAATGGTTGGCAATGATTCTTGTTTGTATTACTTAAATCATATATTTTGAAAATGAAAGGACAACTTGTCTGAATATCATGCCTTATACCCCCCTACTGAGCAAATAGCTCACCCCGTTCTTTTTCTAAAATAATACAGGTACTCAGGAATCCAAAGAAGACAAAGACGCGATGGGCTCGGGAACGAATTAGAGGCTCTGATACTTGTATTTTGATACTTTTGATTGTGAATATCCTGGTACGGCAAGTCACGGCTTGCCTATGACACAGCCACTTTTAATTAGCTCCTTTTTGATATTTATGCATGTATATATGTGTGAACTTGACCTACCCCATATCATTACTATGCTTGTGAAATCTGCACTACATGGTATATGTTATAAAGCTTTACCATCATTTTCGTATCTCGTACCCATTAATGCTTAAAATACAGTATGTTGTTGGCTTATATTATTCTTATATACCTATCTTAGTCCTACTAAGATGGGTCAGTGACGCCCCAGGCCTTAACTACGGGTGCTATCCTGTACAATTAAGGCGGGGGTGTTACAGATCATCAATTCGATATTCAGTGGTTAGATTTGGCCTACAAATTTATTTAGTTTTATAAGGGAATTGGATTTAAATATAACATAACATGGAAAATAATAACTTGATTGAACTTTACATAACGTATTGTGGCTTGAAATAGAATAACTGGTATAAGGGAAAATTATGTCATCTTGGATTGCATGTGGAAGATTCGGCATTGATTGCACACAGGTGGGTAGATTTTGAGACTCTATGTGACAAAGCGTGTCGAATGGGGAACTCTTATCTTGGACCATATGAGTAGTTGTTTGCAAGAGCATTATATTATCCGGTAATGATTACACAAAGTCTCTATCATGTTGAGACAATGTATCAGAGATAGCGTTTGGCTGACTTTCACTTACATCCCTAGAAAGCCGATCACATAACATGGCATTATTGGTTGGTAGACCTATTTTGTTAGATAAAATATCTAAAGAAAAAGGTATAGGCTGTAGATTCATTGTGAATTTAGACTTCTTTGATACTATGTTATTTTCATTTAAACCAGGAAATAATCTTGCTTTACTTAATTCTGCTAGTTTCTTTTGTTCACGTCGCGAACGTTGCGCACTTTGCCTAGGGTTATATTTGTTAAGCTTCCTTGCGTGAGCTACTAGAACATATCTAGAGAGGCCATTCACCTTGAAATATAGATAATGCGAGTTAAGAGGTATATAACAACTGATAATTGTCAGATTTTCTATTTGATCCAGACCAAAAATAATTCTACCTATAAATTTTAGTGTTATAATGTGGATAAAAAAATAACTGTTAAGTGTATAATTGCTGGTAAGTTCATACTAAGTAACAAAATACAGTAAACAATAATCTATACTAACTTTTGAAAAATCAACCAACATATATAAAGAACAAACCACAGGAGGAGGGGTAAGTATGGAGGGAGATTGATTTTCTTTCCTTTTCCCCTTGCCCACGTAATTTGTTGGAAGCTTTCTTTTATTGCTCTACATGCATTATTTGAATTTTCCATGTTAATAAAAATAAATAAAATTCAATAACAATTTTTTAACTAATTTACACAATTTGTTTCTAACCTCTTTAAGAATTCGGAGCATCTCCGACTCCTCACGTATAACAGCGCCTACATTTTGTTGACGTAGAGCATTAATTGTCCTTTTTAGTTGCGCATCAACCTTCGAAACGAAAATATTATTTCTTAATCAAAAGGTGAATTTTTCCATGTAAATGACGCACTAATCATAAATTAAAACTCTTACATGTCCATATATTGTTAAATTTGTAGGCATCCAAAACGGAGAAATTGTTGAGGTGCAAACTGCATAGTATACAATAGAAAGTCCATAAATTCATATAAATTGAAATTCCATAAATAAAGTTTAACAAAAGAGTTTAAATAGATACCATGAATAAAATACAAAACAATACTCCCTAGACATTTTTTTTAAAGTTTCACATTTTATAAGAAAAATAAAATTATTTTCAAGAGATACTAACTTTTATAGAAAAGTTTGGCTCAAAAGGCACTCACTGAATATAAATTATATTTAATTTAAGAGATACTAAGTAAATATTAATTTTTAATAAGTAAATACTAATTGCTCTATTAGAATCCAAAATTATAACTTTCTCACTAGAAAAGCAAACGGTAAATTTCATTTTCATATTTAAGTCAAAATAATTTGGCATATAAATTATAATTAATTTAAGAGATACTAAGTAAATATCAATTTTTAATAAGTAAATACTAAAAAATTATAACTTTCTCTCTATAAAAGCAAACGGTAAATATCATTTTCATATTTAAGTCAAAATAATTTGGCATAGAAATTATAATTAATTTAAGAGATACTAAGTGTGAACACCCCAATCCACAACTCTCGTGTGAACCTGATTTTCATACAAAACGGGCATTCCGCATCAAGTCTTGAGTCATCATGCATATAGGAGACCATTAAGAAAAATCCTGACTTTTAAGCGCGTCAGGAATCTACCCAACCAATGTCGCCACTTTGCTTACTAGCCGCACGATTGGCTTCAAGCCACATGCCCGGGCCACACACCCTAGCCGCACGGTGGACTCCCAACAGTACGGTTGGCTTCGAGCCGCACCCCCTACGGCTGGTCCCTTTTGAAATGTTTTTGGCGAAAATTTTGCTATAAATAGGCATCAAAACTCAATAAAGTTTTTAGAGAGGAGAAGCTCTGTCAAGATCATTAGAGAGAGTTTTTAGAGAGAGAAAATTATAAAGAGAGAAAGCTAGAGAGAGAAAGCACTAGAGAGAGAAAGAAGCAAACAAGCAGTCGTCGGTCTTCTTCAAGCGCTTCATGTACGCATTTTTATAACTCCCCTGAATTTCAATACTGCAGTTTTTATACAGTTTTAATACAGAAAATGAGATAACTTGCAAAAAAATTCATTGTTTTCAAAGCTAGTATCTTAGTTTTACAAGAAAACTAAAATATGTTTTGACACGTTTTCAAAACAAAACAAAGATACAAAAACAGTTTCCAAACAAATGGGACTATGAGACTCTGATTTCATTCTATGAATGAATACGTAGGCGCTTGCAAAGCTCGAGTCTGGTTTCAAAAATACCGTTTTAAATCAAATTCACCCGAAAGGATTATTTTGGAAACGATTCAAACTACTTGCAAGATATGTAAGATAGGAATTGAATACATGATCCATTAAAGAGACCGAAAGGGTGAATTGGGTGCCTAACACCTTCCCAATTCGTAACGTAGTTCCCGAACCCTAACAAAACAAGTTATCAAATAAATCTCTAATTTCAAACGTATGAAAGATAGTTTGTTTTCAAATTATCTTTTGTACGATATTTTGTTTGTTTTCTTGTAAAACAAACTGGCGACTCTACAAAACAAGCTTTTCCTTCAAAACAACAAAAATAAGAGAAACCCAGAGAATGACGGGTCAGAGATCCGGGTTCTCACAGTGGCGACTCTGCTAGGGATGTCTAGAACTAAGTTCTTATATAATGGATCATATATTTAATTCATATTATCTATTAGATAGAGGATTGAAAGTCTTAGTTTTAGGATAACATAGAATCAATTTAGATGGATACCTTGAGACCTTTATTTGCTAATTATGTTAAGAAAATCCTTTTCACAATTAAAATTGTGTAAAATACCATAACAAACCATAAAGCATTGATCAATAATGAACCACCATATTGTTATTTCGCATGCACTCACGTACTATCATGCATTTTTGCTAGTGTGAATTTTACCCTATCAACGTCGGGCCCAGAATCGTAATTAGGCCGTGGACTTGCGGGTCTGCACTAGCTGAAAGAGCATGGGACCACTCTCATTGGCCAAGTATCCTATCGAGGTATATAGAGCGGTTTACCCCTCACGTACCCGGTAGAGGTATATCAAAAGGTCCTTACATGTACCTGCGCTTTTGAGGTATATCGTAAAACCTGCCAAATAGGAGGGAGCCTTAAACCTTATCCTATTAAACCACGCTTGCATATAGGAGAGTCAGCTTAGAACACAAGAGATTTTCAGCATTGTTTTAATGACTGTCAGTCGTGAGAACCCAGTGAGCAAAAGCCCTGTCAATCATACCGTCGTGGTTTTGGCAGGTATGGCCGAAGGCTATCCAACCTCCGTTGTAAAAATTTACGGAGACTGATAATTTTCGTAATTTTCCTATCGCTTGTTCCATGAACAAAGCAACTCATGAGGAGAGAACTTCCCGTGTTTTTAAAAGAATTTCTTCTGAAAAATCTTTTCAAAATGATTTTCAAATTCAGAGGTCAAGAGAACCCAAGGAATTCATGTTCCTACCTTACCTCTATCCGGGGCTCTCAAGTTGCCATTGTCGGTCTGTTTTCGATATCACCTAAAGAAAAATGTTTTTATATGGTTAAGAGTCCATTCGATCGATGTATTTCTGGGAATCTGGCAAGTATTAAAAGTTTATATTTTCTTTTTTTTTGGGAATATTCTATATGCATCGGGATTTGTCCTTTTCTCCTTTAAAAGACTTATATTCGATCTGGCTTCCATTTGGGCCGGAAGAGATAGCACTAGTAGATTGGTTCGACTGGATACACCAGCTGATATGGAACACCAACAGCCACAAACTTCGAATAGGGTCACTTGAAACTCTTTCACTGCAGTGGATCTGCCACTGGGTCCTTCCTACCAAAATCAAGGGGTGTCTCAGCAGAATATCAACCGAGGAATGCCGCCAGGGCATATTTTTGTGGATCTAACAAACACTGTATTAGGGTCGGATACTATAACCATACCAACCCCGGAAGAGATGTACCGAATGCTCGGGGACATTAGCAAGAGCCTATCATTACTATTAGATGATCAACGAACCACCAAGGCTTGGTTGGATGAGATAGACAGAGGTCGAAGGGTTATAATTGAGCCAACAAAAGAGACACCGCCCGCACCATCTATGCCGCCATCTATTCATGGTCAACTAGTTGTGAATGAGCAGATAAAAGAGGCCCCGCTTGTACCACCCACGCCACTATCGATTCACTATGATATTCCAACTCCTATTGAACCACATATTCCACATAGGCGACTTGATCCAATTGAGAATTGGATACACCAAGAAGTCCAACTCGAAGCAGCCCAACACGCTCAACAATGGCAACCACCACATCATCCTTATCGTGATCCATACTATCACTCTATTCCACGTCTGGTGAGTGTGCAAGGTGATGTCGTTCTTCCACAAGAGGTAATTTTGAAAGAGAGTAAGTCTTTAGTCGAGCTCAAAGAACAATTGAAGGCTTTAACCCAAAAGCTAGCCGATGGATCAAAGGACCTGACATAGCTCCAAAGCTATAATCTATACCCCAAAGCTCATTATCCGGTTGGGTTTAATTTGAGATGCCCGCAGTAGAGAAGTTCACAGGAACAACGCCACTAGAGTTGCACTTAAAATCCTATGTACGGGCGATGAAGATCTATGATATAAGTGAGGCTGAGTTAGCAAACTCTTTTCATTTAACTCTAGCCGGTCCAGCCCAAAGTTGGTTCCCGGGATTAGAGAAACATCGGGTGCAGTCATGGACCAATATTGTGAACGAGTTTATTGCCCAATACAAGACAAACGAAGAATTAAACATTACTCGTAAACATCTTGAAATGGCAAAGCAGAAAGAGAATGAAAATTTGAGTGAGTTTGTGACAAAGTGGAGGGCACTCGCTGCACAAATGGTGGAACGAATGGATGAAGAGGAGCAATTGGGAATGATCATCAAGAATCTAAAAGAAGAAATTTGAAATAAGATGGGTCACCAATTCTTTGACCGCTTCAAAGCCTTGTTGCACATGGGAAATGAGATAGAAGAATAGTTCATTTAAAGGCACCAGTCAGTTCGAGGAACAATGAAGGGTTTGTAAAGAGAAGTTCTTATGGTAAGGTGTGGAGAAAAGGATAAATCTTGATAAAGGTCTCGAGCAAATTTGTTTTAGGATTTCTCGCAACTAAAATAAAACAAAATATGAATTACCCTTTATAATTGCCAGATTTTCGGAAAGAACGATCTTTGCATTTGCATTTGCATGGGTCTGGGGGTAAATTGCGCATAAAGCATGTTATATAATAACCAATAATTTCATGAATAAAATGCACATTACAAAGTGCTAACATTTTCATGAAACAATATATAAAAATGAGCTTCAAAACACCCATACTACATAAATATAATGATTCCAACGAATTTTTTCAAAAAAGAAAAACTTCACATAAACGGTACGGGGGCAGTATGAATTACTCTAGAGGAAGAAGAACCCAATGAACATACTTGAGCTACAAGGTTTTGAGTAAGATTAAAACTCCAAAGGAGATGGCAAAAGAGGGAGCGGATAATTTTAAATATGCAAAGAAGGTTTCAAATGAGATTAAAGCTCTGAGTAAGATTACAACAGGGGATAAGGACCACTCTAAGGTATATGGGGGAAGATTCTAAGGCTGATACTTCAATGGATCAATATCAAAACTTTGAATGTGACTGAAAAATGGGGCAAGGAAAATTTTAAATACGGAATGGAAGATCCAATATGGACACTTTGATGAAATGGCATCTTCAAAGACTCATCTCACATTCTCATCCAAATGCGGACGCTTTGATGAATTAGTATTGCTAAATGACTTGTCTTTCATCCTTACTCAGCCAGTTGCACAAGCAACAACAACTGATCTATCCCAGACTAATGAAACCAATGATGCATTGAATGAAGCTAGACCGCATGGAAAACTTTGTGTTGAAGTGGAATGAAGATCGATTATATAAAGATATCCTTGGTTGTCATTATCTCTCATTAGCCTTGCAAAGTGAATAAATCATAGTCATCAAGATGTGGAGTAATCCAATCAAACCAAAACGTGTTTTCCGGATGAAGCTTTTCACTGAGGGTAGATGTACAACCCAACTGATGCATCTAAAGTCTTGTAAAGTGAACGAATCATAGTCATCAAGATGCCGAATAGCCTAATCAACCCAGAATGCATTGCACGGATGAAGCCTCTCATCGAAGAAAGAATTACATTCAATAATTCAGTGGTAATTTGGAAAAAATCCAGCATCGGTTGAACTCTAAGATGGGGCGCATGTGCTATTTTCGTATAAAAATTAGGGGTATTTTAAACTGGGGGTGATATTAAAATCTGAAAACTTTACAAATTTTTTTTCATAAATCAAAATTGCGCAAAAGCCAAAGTGCCATCTGATGATACATCAATCTCTATTAAAATCGTTTAACCTTAGGGGGGCTAAAAAACCACACATACCCGTTCGGGCATACAGAAATAAGCCGTGGCTGATCATCATGAAATACATGAGCAACTAGATTGCTATAAAGTAAGAATTTGAGCAAGAAAACGATATGCTAAAAAAGAGAATAAGAAGTTTGAAAGTTTAAATGGAACAAGGTGATATTTTTGTTGCCCAAATCACTTTGTCGTTGGGCACTTGTTGTATGACAAGTTCTATAACATCATGTATTTATATTAATATTAATTATGTTATATTAACTCCCTGATACATATATGAATGATCGTTTGGTGATTCGGGTGGTCCGAATCGATTTCAGTTGGTAAATAGGAAGTTTTGGTTCTTCGCGATTTGTTAATTTTGGCTAATTTTGAGCCATCGTAATTTCTTCGTTACTTACCCGATTAAAGTTTCTTTTGCGAGAATATCTAGTATTTATACCATTCTACAACTTTTGTGTTTTGACCGAAAACTAATTCGCACACCTCATGGGTCAAAACAGGGCGTGAAGTAGGCCCATTGCAAAATTCTGGTCATTCGGTAAAGCGCTGTCTTTGGTGAATTTTTGGGAAACATATATCCATAATTTGGGAAAACTTTCTCTTAGAAAGTTGTATAGATTTGAAATACCTTTCCGTGGACATAAAGAACGCCTCAATCAGAGTTCTGAGCGAAAAGTTATGGCCAAAACAAAAACAGTGCTCCAGGGCCCAAAAATTAAAGTGCGGACCGGTATGGCATTTTTGGCATGCTGGTCCAGCACAAAAATTTTGCGAAATTTGTGGTCCGCGGACCGGTATTCGATATTTGTCATACCGGTCCGCCAGTTAACTTTTTCCACCGACTTAAGCTCGTTTTAAGTGCGTTTTAGCTCCTTCTTCATCCATTTTTCGACCTAAACTCTTCCACACTCTACAAGAGGTTTCTAGAGGGTTCTAGAGAGAGAAAGTAAGAGATTTCTATGCATAAATCCTTCCGCATCAACGATTTAAGCTCAAAATCATCCGAATCATCTTCAATTTCACTATTCATCACCTTCCTCCTTGGGATTCCTTTGGGAGAGCTCGAATTCTCTTCTTTCTTCATTCTATACGGCTAATAAACACGAGGTAGGGGTTCTATGGCTTTCAAACCTTTATATTATGCTTTATTTACTCGAGAATCATGGTTTTTGATCATTATTTGTATGAAAAACTTGAAGATAAAAAGGGGTCATATTGTTGTTTGATTTATAATGCTATGTTTGCATGATTTAAAGCATGATATGCCTTACCCACTAGTTGTACTGTGTTATTGGAATCATATACGATATCTCTTGGTGGTGTGGATATTGTTGTGGGGAAAAATGAAACTACCAAAAGATATAAAATTGGTTGTACTTTAGTGGGTATGTCATAGTTTGCTTGATGTTTGTATAAATGAGCATGTTTGCATACTGTATACATCATTATTGTGTCAACCAAAGGCTCGAAAAGATCATGGAAAGCTCTGGATCAATTTCTCGATTCGTGGTTCTATTATTGGCCTTTGTGAAGGATTTTGTGGTTCGTGATAAGATGGAGAGCTGGTGTCTCTTAAGAACAGATGGTTGTATTAATATGGTGCTTGCCGAGATGGGAAAAATAGGCAGGGCTCGGTGTCCTTGGGTTGAAAAGCCCTAAACCCCTGGGGGAGCAATGTATGGCCGCCTATTAGCCACCGGTGTGGAGCCCGGGAACATAGTCAAATTGGCGAGGCACTGATGGTTATGTGGTTATGATTCTATCTGAGGACTTGAGGTCCAAAAATTGTGATCTATTGATATATTCTGAGGTCGATGGGCCATGTTATTCTATAAGGCCGTTGGGCCAATTTATGACTGTTATCGGATGGCGGTCGGGCCACCTTGCATTCGGAATCAGCATTGGTATATTCGAGCTACGTGATTCTATGGTTGACACATGGGAGGTAACTTGCATTGGCATATGCATTGCTAAATGAATACATGTTTTCCACTTAATTTTGTTTTCTCTATGATTACTTACCCCTACTGAGCGTATAACTCACCCTATTTTCTAAAATTATCACAGGTACTCACGAGTCCCAAGAGGACAAAGAAGCCGTAGGATCAGGGACGAAATAGGAGCTCTGATACATTTCATTTTTGTTATGTATGTGCATTTGCTTTTCCGGGAAGCCACGGCCGGCCTGAGGATTGTATTTATATTTTTGGGGAATGCTTGTAGTTTGAATTTATATACACGTATAGGTGTGATGCATGCTTGAACATGATACTACATTTTTGACATGCCCTACGTCTAGAATACTTGATGTATATGTGTTGTTGTGTATTGATTCTCTTCTTAAACGCCTATCCTAGTTTTACTAAGATGGGTGAGTAATGCTTCAGGACTTAAGTACGGGTGTTATCCTGTAGATTAAGGCGGGGTGTTACAAGTTCCTTGTCACACAACAAGTGGGGGTTAGTCCCAAACGACAAAATCAACAAAATTGACTCCTTCGACGTCTGAAAGACTTTCTGGTTAGTTTTCTAAGATGAACAGACTAAGAATCACTCACACCCGCACGACGAAGTAAGATACGAAGCCCAAAAGCTGAATTTTGAGATTTGTGGTAGAGCCAAGCTTTGAGGAATGATTAATCCTAGACACAGTTCAAATCTGGCAAAAGAGGAAAGGTGTAAAAGAGAAATCGGGTACAAGAAAAAATTGAAAAAGTAGAAAAGTGAAAAATCCCATTGGTCCAAGTGAGAAGCGTGAAAAACAGAAAGGAAGAAAAATCAGCAGGGAGAGCCACACTAAGAGTGACAGCTGTGCCAAAAAGGCAGAGGGCTACGTCTTAGGTGATTAAGGCTCCTGTCTAGAAAAAAAAGAGAGAGAAAAAAAGAGATAGAAAGAAAGATCCGAAAGACAAAACAATAATGCAAATGAGGGAGCAATAAGGGCATTGAAAAACAGAAAACGATGGACCAGCACCTTCCTCTGATAAGCCAGAGGGTAACTGGAGAAGGAACTGAGATTTTCAGAAGAACTTTATCCCCATGTTCAAAGAAGTAAAGCCAGAGGGTAGAGTTGAGAACTGAGCCCACCACTACGCACGAAAGTCTAAGATTCAAAGAGAACTCACCCATTTTCTTAATGACAGAAGAAGAGTCAAACTGAGGGTAAGAACAGGTTTTGAAAAAGGCAACACTTGAACTTTCCATGTTCTCTCTAGCATAACTTTCTTGCCATAAGATGAGTAAACATATATGATCAACGGCCAAGAGCAACGGCAACGCAAGGTGAAGCGTTGAAGGATAAGAAAAAATATGGACAAATATTCTTAAGAACATGTTCTCAAATTATATGATGTGACATAAAGTTGATGGAATAATATGATTCTAAAGAAAAAACCTATTGACGGAGTCAATCCTAACCCTAAACTGTGACAGCAAGACGGTGCGACAGGTGCCGATCTCGTCGCTCTTGGCAATCTTAGCATCACCTATTTTGGATGTGTCAGCAAGTACGAAGTCTTATCATGAAGACCTCTCGCTCTTGGAAGTCACTAACATGTCATACCTTCTAAAGGTGGCCAGGAGCACCATTTCTTGGAAATCGTCATAAGGGAATATCTCCCGACGTTCAGCCTTAGACTATGTCAGCAAGACGGTGCGATAGGTGTCGACCCCGCCCTCTTGGTAGTCTCTAATGCAAACCCCTTAGGCTGTGCCAACAAGATGGTGCGAGAGGTGCAGAACCCCCACTCTTGGTAGTCGCTAACATATCATACATTTCTTTCCCTTTTGGATGCGTTCCATGGGAATTTACAAGTCAGCCCAGATTGTGTCAGCAAAATGACATCCTATCGTGAGGAACAATCACTATTGGCAATCTTAACTCAACCTTTTCAGGCTATGCCAGCAAGATGGTGTGAGAGGTGCAGACCCCCCACTCTTGGCAGTCGCTAATATGACATTCCTTCTGAGGGTGGCTAAGAGTGCCATTTCTTAGAAAACTATCAAGAAAGAATATCTCCTGATAGACAACCTCAGTTATGCCAGCAAGATGGTGCAATAGGTGCTGACCCAACCACTCTTGGTAACCAATAACATCCTCCCAAGAATTAGGGAGTTTTACCACATGGTTATGACAATAAGATAGTGCGATAGGAGCAAACCCCCGCTACTCTTGGTAACCATTTCTTCCCTAAAAGAATGGAAAGTTTTATCATGACGAAGTCAAGAAGGTGTCATTCTGAAAAAATCTGAACTCCAAGAACTTTTTCAAATACATTTGTAAAGAACGAGAAGTGTTCCTGAGAACAGGCCATTCAGAGCGTAAATGATAAGATTGGTGCATCCCATAAGCTGTGGGTAAACATCGATAAGCTCGAAAAATCTGAAGAAGGATTGAGATGGATTCCTTGAGGGTAGACGGGAGAATAGATTGATGTATTAGAGATAGCTTGGCCGAGAGGGAGGTCAACCATGGATCACATTGCCCAAAGCACCACAAAATTCCCTTACCATGAAGGTACATTTCGATTCACAAATTTTCATGAATAAAATAACAAGTTGAGATTCACGCGAGAGTCGTGAATTCTTGTCTTCATATTATCATCCTAGAATCCTTGAGAGCAAGAATCTAGGGACGAGAGGGTCTGTGAACACCCCAATCCACGACTCTCGTGTGAACCTGATTTTCATACAAAATAAGCATTCCGCATCAAGTCTTGAGTCATCATGCATATAGGAGACCATTAGGAAAAATCCTGACTTTCAAGCGCGTCAGAAATTTACCACAACCAAGCCGCATGCCCGAGCCGCACACCCTAGCTGCACGATTGGCTCCTAGCCGCACAGTTGGCTTCGAGCCGCACCCCTTGCGGCTGGCCCCTTTTGAAGTGTTTTTGGGGGAAATTTTTCTATAAATAGGACTCTTAGGGTCTCATTTTAGGCATCAACACTCAATAGAGTTTTTAGAGAGGAAAAGCTCTGTCAAGATCATTAGAGAGAGTTTTTAGAGAGAGAAAATTCTAGAGAGAGAAAGAAGCAAACAAGCAGTCGTCGATCTTCTTCAGGAGCTTCAGGTACGCATTTCTATAACTCCCTGAATTTCAATACTGCATTTTTTATACAGTTTTAATACAGAAAATTAGATAACTTGCAAAAAAAGTTCATTGTTTTCAAAACTAGTCTTTTCTATGTTTTACAAGAAAACTAAAATCTGTTTTGACACGTTTTCAAAACAAAATAAAAATACAAAAATAGTTTCCAAACAAATGGAACTACAAGACTCTGATTTCATTCTATGAATGAATACGTAGGCGCTCGCAAAGCTCGAGTCTGATTTCAAAAATACTGTTTTAAATCAAATTCACCCGAAAGGATTATTTTGGAAACGATTCAAACTACTTGCAAGATATCTAAGATAGGAACTGAATAAATGATCCATTTAAGAGACCAAAAGGGCGAATTAGGTGCCTAACAGTTTCCCAATTCGTAACGTAGTTCCCAAACCCTAGCAAAACAAGTTATTAAATAAATCTCTAGTTTCAAACGTATGAAAGATAGTTTGTTTTCAAATTATCTTTTGTACGAACTTTTGTTTGTTTTCTTGTAAAACAAACTGGCGATTCTACAAAACACGCTTTTCCTTCAAAATAACAAAAATAAGAGAAACCCCGAGAAGGACGGGTCGGAGATCCGGGTTCTCACACTAAGTAAATTACAATTTTTAAAAGCATACCATTTCTCTTTCTCGTAAAAAAAAATTCTTTTTGATGGGTACACTTTTTGGAATTCTTTCCTTGATCATGGATTAGTGATTGATTTAGAGATCTTTTTGTAAGTTTTCAAACGATTGGACAAAAAATTACTATTTGAAGTGAAAAGCTTTGTAAAGTATTGTTTTTTTTCCATTTACTCATTTAGTGTGGTCTAATATTCTGAAGGCTATTTTATTTTTCTTTTAATAATTAAGTCATTTGCATTCCTATCACTATTGGTAGAAAAAAAAAAAAAAAAAAAAAAAACCTCTTTTTGATGAGTGCATTTTTTGGAATTATTTTCTTGATCATGGTTTTATAATATAGATTTAGAGATCTTTTTGTAAGTTTTCAAACTTTAGGGTTTTGATTGTAATAAACATCAAGGTCAATTTGTTTGTCTTTCTCGGCGAAAAAAAACTCTTTTTTAGTGTGGTCTAATATTCTAAAGGCTATTTTATTTTTCTTTTAATAATGATAATATTTTAAAACTATTTAAAAAAAATTGACTCAAATAATTAAGTCATTTGCATTCCTATCACTATTGGTAGGAAAAAAAAAACTCTTTTTGATGAGTGCACTTTAGGGTTTTGATTGTAATAAATATTAAGGTCAATTTGTAAAACTCGTACGAATTTTTTTTTTGTAAGTTTTCAAACTATTGGACAAAAAATTACACTTTGAAGTGGAAAGCTTTGTAAAGTAATTTTTTTTTCATTTACTCATTTAGTGTGGTCTAATATTCTAAAGGCTATTTTTTTTTAATTAATAATGATCATATATTAAAGCTATTTAAAAAAAAATTGACTTAAATAATTAAGTCATTTGCATACCTATTTGTAAAACTCGTACGATTTTTTCTTTTGTAAGTTTTCAAACTATTGGACAAAAAATTACACTTTGAAGTGGAAAGCTTTGTAAAGTAATTTTTTTTTCATTTACTCATTTAGTGTGGTCTAATATTCTAAATAATTAAGTCACATTGCCTTTTGCAAAAAAAAAAAAAATAGGTTACAGAAATTTATAATGATCATCTATTAAAGCTATTTAAAAAAAAGTTGACTCAAATAATTAAGTCATCTGCATACCTATTTGTAAAACTCATACGAATTTTTATTTTTTTGTAAGTTTTCAAACTATTGGACAAAAAATTACACTTTGAAGTGGAAAGCTTTGTAAAGTAATTTTTTTTTTTCATTTACTCATTTAGTGTGGTCTAATATTCTAAATAATTAAGTCACATTGCCTTTTGCAAAAAAATAAAATTAAGAAAAAAATAAAATAGGTTACAGATTTATGCTAGAATGCAAAATCTAAAAAAACCTTCAATCATTCAACATGCCAAATCTAAAAAATCTTCAACAAATTATTTCACATTACCTTTTGCCAAAAAAAAAAAATTAAATAAAAAAAAAAAAAGTGGAAAGTTACATATTTATGATAGAACATGCCAAAACACAAATCTTCAAAAACATAAAGGCTACCTTATATACCAAATCATTCAACATGCCAAAGCCCAAATCTTCAATCATTCAACATGCCAAAGAGCTTACCTTTTTTGGTGTTGGATACAGAGGCTATGGAGGTGGGACGGAGGAGTAACATGCGGACGGCGCGACGGAGGCATCACTGGCTTAATGAGCAGCGTAGTGAACCCACAAATAAAACCATATAATATTATATTAGACCCACAAGTAAAAATATACAAATAAAAAAGAGAGGAGGTAGAGAAAGCAAGAGCCTTCCTTTTTTGGTGCCAGAAACAGAGGCTACGGAGAGCCGAGCTTTAGATAGAAGAGGCGTCACCGGCGGAGTGAGCAACGTAGGTGGCAAGGGCAGAGGGGGAGGCTGCAGCAATGGTGGAGGGGGAGGTCGCTCCGTCCAAGGGAACGATGATGTAGACGGTTGCTCCGGCGGATGAAGAGTTGTCGGAGGGAATGATTTTGCTTTATCATCCATGAAAATGTGTAAAAACGTTAGAGAGAGAGAAGGGAGTAAAGGTAGAAAGATGAGAGAGATGGGTTAAAAAGTTAAAAGTGAGATGTGGGTTGATTGGAAAGTGACGTGGGAGAGGGTGAGAATTGATGGTTGAGTGTGTAAGTGTGTAAGTGGGAGAGGGTGAGAATTGATATTTTAATGTGTAAGTATGTAAATGTGTGAAAATATTATGTATATATTAATGGTATTAGTGTGATGTGATATCTTAATATGAGTATAAAACTAATCTAAAGGTGTAAAATTAATACATACCGAAACATATATATTTTAAACCATTGGATCAATAGATTTTTGGAGTCAAACTTGCTGTTTTATTATATAGATTGCGGTTTTTGAGGAGGTAATGGATAGATTTTTTTAATAACATTGCTCAAGATGATCTCTACCAAATTATTTAAAAAATTTGCCCGAAAATGGGTAAACTAAAAAGTGATATATGTGCATTTCTAACCGTTGAAATTTTAAATGTTTAATTCATGCACTTCTTTATTTGAATTTTTTTAATGAAATTTGGTGAAGATTACCAACTAATCCTGGAGCCACTGTTCTAACAGCTATTAACTGAAGTGCGTGAAAGTTAGCTTGAATACCTTGTAGTATTAGAAAATATTTGGAAAAAAATGTAAAATATCTCTTTCTTATAGTGAAAGAAACTAACTATGAAGTAAAGAATATTTGGGAGCCAATATGATATATCAACCGTTGATCTCTCTCGTTACATAAAGGTTTCATCACATCCATCCAGTTCTTCCAAATCCTCACTAAAAATAAGTGTGACCTTGCTGGTGGCATTGGTAACATTTCTCATACCTACCACATATACCGATTGCGGTTTTTGAAGAGGTAAATGGATAGATTTTTGAAAGGCTTTGCTCAAGATGATCTCTATCAAATTTCATAAAAAGATTTGACTAGGAGGTTGATTAACTTAAAAAGTTATATATGCGCATTTTTTGACGGTTAATAAATGCACTTATTTATTAAATTTTTTTAATAAAATTTGGTGAACATAATCTACTAATAATGGAGCCCCTATTCTACTAACAGTGATTAATCAAAGTGCGTAAAAGCTGGCAGGAATACTTTGTAGTATTAAAAAGTATCTGGAATTTATTTTTTATTTTTTTATAGTGAAAAAAAACTAATTAAGAAGCAAAGAATATTCGGAAGCCAATAAGATCTATATATCAGCCGTTGATTTCTCTCTTTATCTAAACATTTCATCACATCCGTCCAATTCTTCCAAACCCTCACTATAAATAAGTGTGATCTTGCATTTCCTCTTTATCCCTAAAGCACTAATCTCTCTTGTATTGATTTATGCTCTTTATTATTTTAATTATTTGTGTTGTAATAGTTACCAAGTGACACATGTTTTACATTTCTATATATAAATTATTGCATCGATGATTAATTTTATATTCCACCCTTATTATTTTGTTAAAAAGATTGAGGTCACTCCATTCGAGTAAAATTATATTCAATTTAAGTTAAACATTCAGCATAAAACTTGCCTCTAACTCGAAATTTTAATTTAATTAATTAAATATTAAGAGACAAACACCATTTTTGCCTCTTAATATTGAATAAACTTTTATCCAGAACCATGCACCATTGAGAATTAAAATAAATACTGGCAAATTTTATTTTAACGATTGATCATATTATATTTATTTTAGGATGTTGGAAGATGAGATTTCTTCGAAAAAGCTTTTCTCAAAAGAATAAGGAAATAATATTTTTTGCAAATTAAAGGCTTATTTTTGACCAAACTCCAAAAGGAGTGCAACCTTAACTTTGCAATAAATTTTCGAATTGTAAAATACTATGGTACGTGCAAAATTAAATCTGCGCATCAAGTTTTTAGCATATTAATATGTGAAAGTGTTTTAATTAACTTAGATTTAGAGTTATCTTAACAAGCTACGAATTTAGACTCCTTTATTAATAAAACACACATGATAAATATGTTGGGTTTTGCAAAGTTATGTTTCCATTCCTTGTTTTCTAGCACATTGCTACGCATTGGAGTTTATTTGACGTTACTTTAAAGTTACATGAGAGACTAATAGAAATCTATTAGTTAAAAAGTAAAAACATATCATGCAAAACAAATTTACATTAAATTTTTTGGTTTGCAAGATTTAGTTTGCACAAAACACAATTCTGTGCAAAGTTAATTAGTTTGCACAAACACAATTTACGTCAAAACCCTTATTTTAAAACACAATTGATAAACAAGCTCTTATTTCAGAAAAA
The DNA here is from genome assembly GCA_021464415.1 of Lonicera japonica. NCBI lineage: Eukaryota > Viridiplantae > Streptophyta > Magnoliopsida > Dipsacales > Caprifoliaceae > Lonicera > Lonicera japonica. The sequence goes on along the minus strand of CM038471.1, from coordinate 8,881,262 downwards.
ACTTAAAAAATATGCCATTATTTTTAAAATATTAAAATTATTCCATGGATTTTTTGCGAAAAACGTTGTGACACGAGACCTTTTGCCTCGTTTTCGGTATTTCTTAGAAAATATAAAAATTAAATTCTAAATTTTTAATTTAAAATGAAATAACTCCAACATAAAATTGGCTTATAATTACCACTAAGGGTGAATTTTGTTTTTTCATACATGATGGATTTCTCTAAAATTAAGATAATAAATTTAATTTAATAGGTGCATAATTTAAAATCAGTCTTTAATATCGATTTGAAAAGAATGTCTACATAAAACTAAAAGTTTCTTCCTTTAGAACCCATGATTTAAACCCTATGTATCTAAGAAGATTATAACTATGTCAAACACTTAATTTTGGCCCAATAATATATAGCATGATGATTTGTTAAAAAAGGGAAATAAAATCTCATGACTGGTAGTTTCTTACAATTTTTTTTTTTCCTTTTTAACCTTAGAAAACTTTTTATTTAAGGTGCATTTGATTGCACTTTCTTCATTGTGAAAAATGCTTTAGATTTCAAGTTTCTTTGTTTCACGTTAAAAACCCCATTTGACTACTCACGTGGAAATTAGTATATATACTAGATTACCCTCGTATACGTTTAATTTTAAGAAATCAAATGATAAATATCTCTTTATTTACATATATCTCTATTCAAATCTTCATTTATCCCATTCATCTCAAACTGTTAATCTATTTGACATAATTAGCGGTGAAGAATACAACTTATTTTATATTGTAAGAATTGCTACAATAATTATGTAGAAAAAAGAAAAGATTATGACATTTCAAAAATACAGGTAATGCGATGGCAATGTATTTCAAAGTTATTTTGACAATTGATTCTAATGTGACTTGTAGAAATGGCTATTCCACCTACATCAGAATATCGCGGAGTTGCAGCTGCGATTTCCCAACCGGCTTCTGCAGAAGATGTCCGTACACTCCAAGATCATATAACTGCTTTGACACTTTGCAATAGTCAAGGGCCAAGTATTCAATATCGAGACCCCATTGAAGACCAATATATTGTCGAGGCTGTGTATCGATGGGATGATCGTTCCTACACAGAGATTTTCAGAACAGGATTTTGTCCGCGTGATCGTGGTTCAACTACTTTGTCGGATTACTACAACTTAGAGCGCCATGTAAATGGTGGAGGAGCTCCAGGAGATACTTCACCTGTCGATGGGTCGGTGTTTGTCAGTACAACGAGGCTGACTAATTGGAGACCAAGTGTGACAACTGATATGATTCTTTATCGGTATGAAATCTTTGCGCCAGGGAGAATTGATGCAGTGCTAACCTTGCGTGAGCATAATGATTATCCTAATCAGCAGGAAATTGCTTTTGTTGGTGGCATTGATCGTCAATATATTCGATCAGCACGTCCATATGTAGTTCTAGCACCTGAACCACAATCACAATTCCCAACTTATACCCCACAAGGTAATCGAATTTATCGTAATGGTAATTTTAATCCTAATCCAAATTCGTCTGGGCAAACCACACAAGAATTTATGAATCGCCTCAGGAATGTTAGGTGTCCCACACGCGATGAAGTTATGATCAACCTTGTCTTCACCGTTCAAAAGCGAGACATCGGAAACGTCACATCTCCGACTGAAGAGCCATATGTTGACCCATGTTGTAATGTGGGGCATTACGTTGATTGTGCTTTCAACTTCAGTAACCAGGTGATGGCGTTCATCTTCACTGCTGACCAATGCTTGCTAATAAACTATGCGCCTGGTACAACTGAAGACTTCATTATTAGAGGACCCATGAGAATCGATGATTACTTTCTCTCTCTAAGAAATACAATTTTTGCTACTGGAATTGATACTGCATTTACCTATTCTAAGAAAAATGAGGTGTATATATTTCGGAGTAATATGTACACACTCCTCAACTTTGTGAGCGGCGACATTATTGGAGGACCCAAGAAGATCACTGATGGCTTCTACTCTTTGAAAAATACCATTTTTGAACATGGTATTGATGCAGCCTTTGCTTCTTGCCGAGATGATGAAGCCTATATATTTAAGGGAAATCAATATGCACTTATTAATTTTGCACCAGGTACAACGGACGATTATTTGCTTAACCCTCCTAAAAAGATTACCCTCGGTTTCCCTTCTTTGGAAGGTACTGTTTTCCAGGATGGCTTGGATGCAGCATTTACAGCTAAAGCAGAAAAAGAAGCTTATATATTTAAAGGCAATACTTATGCTCTCATCAACTATGCCCCTGGGACCACAAATGATTATATTATACACACCGTGTCTCCGATTAGTGATGGTTTTCACTCTTTGAAAGGCATTATCCCAAGGTATCCCTGTGGTTGTTAAAGTGAAACAAGAGTTTGCTTTACCGTCTGCATTTTGGCCCTGAGTGTTTTCACCTAATTCAAAAAAGAACTACCCAAGCTCGTGTTAGAGTTTGTTCCTAATAGTTTGTCGTATGGTTTTATGTGTCAAAAATATTGTGTCAATAAAGTTTGCGTCTATGTTATAAGCTAATAAATAAGGACGCGAAGTGTGTGCGCTATGTATGTATTAAGAAAAGTGTTTACTATGAACTCGTTTATGTTAGTGTTTGTTAAAATTATTGCGTGTTTCTATTTCAAAAAAATTAATGAAGTAGTCTATGTTATATATATATATATATATCCATCCATTATGAGTTTCTTTGCTAAATGGCCAAGTGTGAGATCTGATATGAAATTTTGTATACTAACTTAATTAGAGTGTCTTTCTTTCGTATCATGGATGGTTAAAGGGTTGGTATTAGTTTTAAATTACAGAGTTTAAATAGTAGCATTATGTCCAAAATATCCAATGTTAATCTATTAATTAATCACAAAGACTTTTATTTATCTTATAATTAACCGGTGACTAGGGTTTAGCCTCAATTGTTTATATTTGATTCAATGTTTTATATGTGTTATGGCATTATGGTAATTAAAATCATTCTTATGACCAAATATATATTTTATTAGGTTTGAAATTGTTTTAAGGAAATTCTTATTCTAGTTTGTTTTTAGATTAATTAACAAATTATTAATAAATCATCAAGACTTTTAATTTATTCAAATAGACGAATGAACTACATTTGGATTATTTATATTTCTTAATTAGAATACAAAAAATAATTATATATTGGTAGAAAAATATTTTTAACAATTACTTTTTATTACTAAATTATGTTTCAATAATTTAAAATATAAAAAATAATTTTTCCAACTCTCATTTAGATAGACTTGAATTAATTATGAGAATTGTAATGTAATTTCATATTTGCAAAATTTATTGTATTGATTTTTCTTTAAATACTTTTGTAATGTTATATATTTACAACGTGTTGGGTGGGTTGGGGTGGGACATCTCAAGTTTTGCTTATAAATATAGTAATTGTGCGGGTTCAAGTTTTTCAAAACAAAATATGCACCACCAATTAGGTCATTGTGATAATCTACGAATGCGGCCCCCGATCCCAACCTTAAATTGGGGGCCTGAAGTGCAGGAGTTGTTCCGACGGCTTGTTCGCTTCTATGTGATAATATTTCATATAATGGGTTCCTTTATCCTATTCTAAATGTGAGAGGGTCCATTCAGAGAACCACTAGTAAATTTTACAGAAAACTGTTGTGATAAATTTTAATACTCGCAAGTGCGCTCACAATCGAATTGGTTGATAATATAGCACGCAAGAAAGGTTGATCCAACAGAGACTCGAACAATATATTTTATAATTATCATATTAATATTTCACTAAACTCCTAATCTAACTAGAAAAGTGGTTGAATAAAATAAACTAAAATAATTAAAACAAAGCAAAGCAAGTAAACTAAAATAATGGAAATAAATTAAATAATATCAAACAAGATAACAAAATTGATGAATTAATTGACAAGTGTTTCAGAATCATATATTTAATATCATCTTCCTAAGTATTCATGCACGTAAACTCTACTCTTGTCTAGCAATAATTTGGCTTCTCGACTTTATTATTTGTGAAAAATAATATCTTTAAAGCTTAATTAATTTATAAAATCCAATTATAATTATTCCATAACCAAACTTATGTATAATGTCAAAATACTCATTATATCCGTAAAAACACACCATATATCCGCTTTAAACAAATCATAAGGTGAATTCAACAAAAAATAATGAGAATCCAACTTTATTTTTATCAATTAAAATAGGCATCCCATAGGAATAATAGTATTTAATATTAAAACATTAAATTAATAGATTCAATTGGCATGAACACGTGTAAAGGAATCAATTAAATACATGCATCGTAACCCTAGCAAAAATTTACGCTGGCATAGAAAATGGATGCAAACATATGTTTCATTGCAGTGAAATTAGTGGCACGATCCGTAAGGAATTTTCCGACTATACACCTTTAAAGTTCATTTTGATTCTCCTCCCCCAATGGGTTAGATATCTCTAACGTATCTTCTCCTTCTTCTTTTAAGACCAATCTAACATATTCCTCCGCTATGTTGTTTGCAGTTTCTTCCATCGAAACTAAAAAGTCCAGAATCCACAATTAACGAACTATAAAAGAAAATGACCTATCCACAACCCGTAATAATACAGGACAAGACCGCTTTTGCTATGCCATTTGTGACTACTTTATCATTGTTTTGAAATATTTTATCTAAGCTTTTTAGTCTAAGAGTAATTTACCATTTAACAATTGGGTAATGTTGTGTAATTATACAAAAACAATCTCCTTTGAGATTAAGAATAAATTGCCAAATCTTTCTCTCAAAAGCAACAAAAAATGAAAAAACGCGCAGTATTGGATGAGATATATATGATGATTTTAACAAATATGAGCATGCATTATATTGTTTATAAACGTTGGAGTTATGTTAGGAAATTTTTTCATTTTCATTGGCATACACTAGTTATTTGATTGATTTAGTAACATTAATCCGCTAATTTTTTTTTTTCACATATTATTTGACCAACCTATTTTAATTAGTCTAAAATAAGTTAATAAGTTTTTTGGATCTCAATAACATAGTTATTACGCTAATTAAAACCAGGGTGTTAAAACTACAGACTCGTTATTTTTTGTTAATTATTTGGCTGACTACCATTTATTTCTTGTTGTTTTTAGCACAATTTATCAATATATTTACTATTTTATTCGGCAGTAAGCGTGAAGCCGTCTCACATTTTGCTCTTGTAAGTTCTGTTTCACTTCAAAAAAAATTAGCTAATCTATTTATCAATCTCTAAAAATTTTTTATTATGGTTTCCTTAAGTATATTATCATTCGTGTGTTAGTTGTTGTGAAATTTGTGCTTGTATAGATTTTAATCACCCTAAAAACGGTATTTTTTTTTTTATCAAAAATGGGAAAAAAAAATATAATAATAAAAGGAAGACTAGGACAATGTTCAATCTCTAAGAGGGTCTCTGGATAAACTTCTTATGAAAATAATAATTTATTTCACCTAAAAATGATGTCAACAAAGACGCTTTAACTGAATTTGAGCCATCAAATGATAGATAACGTTTAGTTGAAAATAAAAATGATGTGAATGAAGACATTGGTGATCTAAGTTATCGTTAAAATAAAATTAATTTATTTTTTTAAGTATAAAAAATCATCTATATATTTATAATGGGAAATAAATAGCCAAGTATAGCGTTGAGGTGACTACTCGAACCCTAGCGCCCTATTTAGATGCTACACTAATCAACACTTCAAGAAATTTGATCATTTAAGTCTCTTAAAAGGTGACTTAAATGATCATTTAAGTCACTTTCAAGTTTGTCCTCAAGTGACTTAATAGGAGGTGTCATAAAAAGTTCGTAAAAGTGACTTAAAAAAATCATAAGTTAGTGACATAACACTACCTTAAAAGTGACTTAAAACTAATAAAAAATATATATAATTTTTGCACATGCTCATAATATACCTAGTTACTGGACAATTTCTTCAATTAATCCAATTAACAAAGCAATGCATTTTTTAGCTAAAGTTTTACATTCAAATATTCAAATCAATACAACTAGGCATTCTAGCCTTCCTTCGTCTTTTGAGGCATATCCAATCAAATAATCTTTACAAAGAGAAAATGTTCTACAATTATATTGTTCAAAACAACTCAATACCATGAAAACAATTCCAAATAAATCAACACAATGAATCAGTCCACTTATGAGTCCAAAAAGCTTCCATTCCTATTGCTTGGATAGGAAAATGCCAACTAAAGAAAACAATAGAAAAGTGATGAGCATGACTATAATTAATCCTTGAGTGAAGTACCAATGCCGCTTGTGAGTTCCATAATAGTGACCTCCCTTAGATGAAAGAAAACTAAATTTTAGAAAATTAAGGGGCACTAATACCCATGAGCCGTATATCAAAAAATCCAACAAAAATGTGAGGCAGTACTAAAGGGTGTTTACATGAAAAATAAGTGGTGGTGGTGGTGTATGCTGTATAATAGATAACCTATTTATAATCCTATTGAGCTACTCAGTAACAAGTACTAATATAATTAAGGAATTCAAAGAACCATAAAGCTCCTACTACTGCTCAAACAAGAAAAATTATATATAGTAGTTCTATAAATTTAGGGGAAAAAATTGAACTCAAAGAGTTATTTTTGCTAAGAGAAAACTATAAAAGGGGAATGGCGAATGATCTTTCCCCCAATTGGGCCTCAAAGTAATTTTCTTATGATCTAAGCTGAATGTGTACCTGTTTTTGACATCAGCTTCTCTGTGACCCAGCCTTGGGGTATCAACTGTAAGAACTATAGCCTTGAAGCCAGCTCTTTCGGCTCTTCTCACAAGCTGAGCAACAACATTCCTGTCCTCGTACACCATAATAACAGAACGAGCATATTTATCATTTACACAAATCACAAATAGTTGTATTGAACCTAAAGGAGAACATCAATGAAAATAGTAATCAAGAAAACAGAGGTAAAATTCTTGCCAACGTTAAGCTGGAAAAAGTGGATGCCGGGTCCAGTTGAAGCAACCTCTTCAACACTATATGTGGCCCATGATGACAATGTCTGGAGAAAAAATATATAGATATATCGATGAACCAATTTTACAGAGAAAAAAGGATATAAGCATAAAAATCCTATAAATAAAGTTTGCAGATCTTCAAACTTTCATGTAATAAGAAGTTTATGTTATGGAAAGGACAAGGTCCATGTGAAAGTTCTCTTCATGACAGAATCAAAATCATATAAATGGGTGCCTTTGTAGATAAGATCCCTCATTATAGTCCATAGAAAGATTACTCAGTACACCTTAATACCCTACTGGCTTCAAATAATTATTAGTCTTACTGCTGTTTCGTTCGAAAAGGTACTTAATTCACCTAATCATTTTTCCTTAATTTACGTAAAACTACTTTGTTCTTTCAATTCAAAAGCACAATCAAAATAAGGGTCGTAACTTACAAATCATTGAGCTAATAATTGTTTGCCAAACAAATACTGTTTATATGTGTTCAAAGAAAAGAAAAATATAAAGCCTCGTGCTTAACATCAAACGCTAACAGCAGCATTATCAACATAAATACATGACTTGTGATCCTTAATTCCATATCCTTCATTCAAGAGAATGTTTAAATAAATATATCGAAAGGAAAAATAAAGTATAAGGGAGGTTGAAATTGAGATTAGTGAGGTAAAATTTCTCGCCATAAGAATATGCAATGCCAACCATCGGAGAACTCGCTCCTCAGCACATATCCAATTCAGTGTGTAGCTAAACAAGCCCAAAATCAGCAACCTGAAAAAATAAATCATTTCATATGTTATATTTTGTTTGAAAAACAAACACAGAGTTTTTACAGGGTGTGTTTGGTTGCACTTCTTTTTTCGAGGAACATGGCAGAAAATTCCATATTTTCGGTTGCTAGTGGTGTGTGAATTCATTGATTTACAAGGAATCAAATTAGATAATCGTTTAGACTCATTCTTCTATTTTCCACGGAATACAAAAAATCACCTCGCACTAAAATTTTGTTTTCCATAGAACATTTCTCCAAAGTCAATTATTTTCAAAGTAAACCAATCAAGAAATACTCCTTAAGTGCTATCGAGTTTAGCTACCAGAGGTATTTGCAAAGGCTGTGAAACAACCCACTAGCTTAGATTAGTTTGATAGGAAAATGAGCTATTAGTGAACCTTTAGCACAATTCCCCCCACATTAAGTCAAACAAAAAAATAATGTGAAGTAAAATAAGAACGTAAATGGAATAAAGCAACATCTACATAATTTGATTCGAATGAGTTTGAAGATAAATGTGGCTCTAAAATAAATTTACATAAACTATAACTATTTGGCTAGCTCAAGTTGATCCAGTGGGAAAAGTATAAAAAGTGCTCACTAATCCTTACTTTTAGTAGCAAAATTAACTTTTTCTTGCAAATCAATGCACCACAGAACTGAAAACGAACCTCCACAAGATAAAGAATTGGTCTTTCTCGCCAATGCCAATGAACCTGATCTCACTTTGTTATTTTATCAAACAATTTCCATGCACAAAGCTTTATGCCAAAAATTTAATCAATATTCGTCAACAACCAAGTGAGTCACTCAATAACACAAATTAACTACCTCAGTGGATAATAAAGCAAGGATTTAGACAATCAGACTTGAAAAAAAAGGCACAATCATAATCATAAGCGAGTTAAATGCATTTACAGGGCTTTATTTATTCAATTTCTTTCAAAATGATAATGGAGAAAAACAATTTGACATGAAAACAATTTAAATGTTAAACCTCATTCCAAATCAAACAAATCCAGTAATGGATAGTTTAAATGGTGAGAAAAATCTAAAAAACTTAATAAATGGAGACACAAACATAACTTTTGGATTATTTTCTGGTCAATTCCATTACATTTTCTCAACAATCAAACATCAAAATTGAACTAGCATTTGAGATTACTTACAGACTTGCAGTGCGTAAAAAATTAGGATTTTGAGCTGGCCGCCATTGAAGCTCAAAATGGATCATCCGATTTTGAACTTCTAATGTTAGATTTTGAAGAGATGAAGATGAGATTGAAGAGCGACGAAGGGGAGCTCAGACTTCTTGTTCACGCCTTAACGCAAGACTATCAAATCGATCAATCAGGGCAGAATCCATCAACTAGGGAAAAAATCGTACAGTCGATTGAGTTCTTCCTCGCTTTTTTAACCTTCGATTTCTATGAGTGTTTATGAATTTATCTAATAGTGGGATTATACTTGATCTAGGGAGTCGCCCTTAACCTTCCATTGATTTGAACAATTGAGAGAGAGAGAGAGAGAGAGAGAGAGAGAGAGAGAGACCAGGCTTGACGAGCGGAGCTGCCGAAGAAAATTGGGGGAAATATTGTGTATCAAGTATCGGAGTGATGACCTGGTTTTTATTATTTTGAATTTCATTAATTCATGTAATTCTCGTAATGAAGGTTTGTTACTAAAATGTACTTAAAAGTGACTTAAAAAAGATTATTTTAAATAATTTAAGTTATAAAATTAATAAGTGACATAATATATAAACTAAAAGTGACTTAAATGATATAATTTGTTGTAGTGTCATTTGGGTTATGACTCGGATCTGAGTTGATCACTTGAGTATCCCCAGAATTAGTATATTGTCTTATTTTAGTATCAAACATATCAACTTGCACACCAAAAAATTTGTTAGAAATATTTTAAATTTGTGCGAGTGTATGTGTTACGAGTCCATATTTAACTTTCTTTGTGTTTAATTTTTTTATATTTGCATTATGCTGTCAATTAACAAGTGAGTAATATTGTTTATTAATTGGTATAAAAAAATTATTTTGTCACTAACGGGTGCGATATAGTCCAAAAATAAAAGTTGGTCAAATAATAGATTTTGGGGCATCTAATTTAAATTTAAATAATAATAGCGGATTGGCCCTAAGATGATGAAGATGAAGATGAAGATGATGATGATGATGATGATGATGATTATTTTTAGTATTATTATTATTATTTTCAACTTTTTTTTTTCTCACAAATAGACAAAATCTTGTTAGTTGATGGAAATTGAGGATCGAGTGGTCTCGGAATTCCAAGCATGGAAATTTTGAATTTTATTTTTTTGAACATTATTTTAACAGAAACTAACAAAAGCTTGTTTGTTGATCATGAAGATGGAATCGAAGTTGTCCCAGAAAATTTCACTTTGACCCATTTTTTTTAGTATTTTTTTTTTCTCACATAATCTTGTTAGTTGATGGAAATGGAGGATCAAGTGGTCTCGGAAATTCGTAGCATGGAAGTTTTGAATTTTATTTTTTTAAATATTATTTTAACGAAAGCAAACAAAAGCTTGTTAGTTGATGAAGATGGGATGGAAGTGGTCCAGGAACATTAGTAGCACGAAGGCAATAGGTTTAAAAGATTTCTTCTATAACTATGTTTAAAAAAGAAAAATGTATTTTTTTTTCATTTAAATAAATACTCTTCTTCTATTTTATTTTATTTTTCTTTTGTAAATAAAATAAAATAAATAATCATTAATTACTGGCCATCACCACCTTCTATTATCACTATTTTTAACGGTCCGACCTTTGGCAAACTCACTAGAATTCTAGAGACTACTACTAAAACTTTGGCAATCACTATCAAAGGCCCAGATACCTCATCGAAACTTAATTGGCCAACCATTGCGGGAGTGAGGAGACCTCATATATTGGAGCTCTCGGCACAGCCAGTGCAAAGCTATTTTCGCACTAAATTCACACGTAGCATAATATATAAATATTAGTGCAAAATCTTTATTTTGCAATAAATTCCGTTAGTACTGCAAATATGTTTGTTCGCTAAATCTTCATACAACTAAAGATATTGATTTTAGTGCAAATGTGGCTTTTTACTAAATCCATAGATAACTTAAGATTTAGATCGGAGTAAATATGGTTTTAAACTACTATGCAATTAAAATAGATATTTGATTGCAAACCAACTTTTAAATTATTTAAAATTTCTCGTTGGAGTTCTGGCAACCATTGTTGGAATTTCAGCAACCATTGCCAAAGTTACGGTGAGGCCATTGGAGTTTCAGTAACGGTTGCTGTAGTTCCAACCTAGTCTTTGGAGTTCTGGTAAAAGCATGGCATCAATAGGCACTGACTCGTCTTGAAAGTTGTAAATTTAAACACCCAAGTTCAAGTGATCAACTTGTAATAATTACTCAGTAAGTTTGAGGGTAGTACTCTATCCAGACAGCCCGAACCATACTATTCTAATTACTAAAAATTAGGTAGAAGGGCTTATTATACATTGATTTTTACCAAAAATCCAATGAATAATATTTTTTTGAATGAAGGGCCTATTTTTAATTGGTAATTTGAATGAAGGGCCTATTTTTAATTGGTAATTAGTGTAAGAGGCCTATTTTGTTTTATATTTTAAATGAATGTATTTGAATAAATTTAAATATCATTTAATTAATAAAAACATGTTATGTATTACCTAAATTACCCCTTTTTATGAAATTTTCACAAAAAATATGGACTGCAAAGTTCATATTGCAGTGAAATATGTACTGCAATATGAACTTTGCACTAAAAATATGGACTGCAAAGTTCACATTGCAGTAAAATATGGACTGCAATATGAACTTTGCACTAAAAATATCGACTGCAAAGTTTACGTTGCAGTGAAATATGGACTGCAAAGTTCATATTGCAGTGAAATATAGACTGCAAAGTTCATATTGCAGTCCATATTTTAATGCATATTGATATTTTTTTAGTTTATTTTAAGGGTTGGGATGTCATTTTATAATGAAAAAAAAAGACACATGTCATATTATCAATAAAATAAAAAATAGGCCCTTTATTTTTAAAAAAATTATTCCTTGGCCTTAGTGTGAAAATCTTTCTCTAATAAGCCTTTTTTTTAATTGCCCCTTCTAATTATCCATAGCAAGTTGAACATTGAACATTCATTGGATTGTTCACTAGATCGTTATCTCCATTGTTGTTATCGGCCATCTCTCCTTCTTCAGATGAGCAATGAATAAATTTAACCTCCCCCGAATGAACAAAACTATAAGAAATTTAACCTCCCCCGAATGAACAAAACTATAAGAAGAATCGTAATCAGCCGAGTAAACGTCAGGAACAACTCGATACTCATAAAGCAGATTCCTTAAGGATTTATTGGCAAGAAAATTTGTCTTCATAAGCACTAATCTACTTATCAATCTCAAAAATTTTATTTTCGTAACTACTTTATATATAAGTCACATACGTATTCGAGTACATATAAATATGGTGTATTTTTTAAAAATGTAAATGTAGTGAATTAACGCCGGAATGCTGAATGAAAAAAAAAAAGGAAACTCTCAACGTAATTAACGCTAAAGCTAGAAATATAATTAATGCAAGTAGAAATTGTTTTTTCCTATGAAATTTGGTGAAAATAATCCACTAAAATTTTTCATACACACCATATATATGTATTGAAGCTTTTAAGATAGTAATTAAATAAATTTTTTAATAAAATTTAATAAAAATAATCTATTAAATTTGATTAAAAAATTCCTTCGTTTCTCAATGCGTATATATGCGATATATGGAAAAATTTCTACATATAAATGACACAGTTACGTGTCAATATCTCGTTCCACATAAATTTTTATACTTTTAAAGAAAAAAAAAAGGAAAGAAAAAAAAAGGAAAAAGATAAACCACCGGTCAATTAATTAAATAAATCTCTCTCTCTCTCTCTTTGTCTCTCTTATTGTGAAAATAATAATAATTAAGAAGTAAAGAATATTTGGAGGTCAATATGATATATCAGCCGTTGATCTCTCTTTTATCTGCACAACTCATCACATCCATCCAATTCTACCAATCCCTCACTATAAATAAGTGTGACCTTGCATTTCCTCTTTAACCCAAAAGCACTACTCTCTCTTATATTAATTTCTCTATCATATCCCTTTGGGTCACGACAGATCAACAAAAACCAGGTATATTTATGCTCTTTATTATTTTAATTATAACTTGTATTATGGTCGGAAACACAAAGTTCGGTTTATATCTGTTTATTAGTTAAATTATCACTAAATTAATCTAATTGTCTTAAAAAAAATTAACTCAATCAAAACTAATAGACTAAAATTTATTTATATTTCATATCAGTTGAATAAGATTTATTTTATTCTCGTACTTCTCTCTCACTCTCCCTCTATTATTTAGGTAAAAAAAAAATATTTTTATTTTATTTTATACGTGCGATATAGGAATGGTCCATTCTAGTTTAAAATATTAGTTTATTATTTACAAAAAAATTAATTATAGTAATTATCTTGTAATTTAAGTAATAGATATCCCAACTTTAAGAGAGAAGTTGTAAGTTTAAATTTTTGGTATAATTTTACTTTTGTTTTAACCACCTCTCTCTTCTGCCATTTTGTTTTTTACTGGTTTCTCTTCCCTTTTTCTTTCTTCTCTAACTCTTTTCATAAAAAAAAAATAATTTAGTGGTATTTATATGAAAAAAAATCTCCATAATTCAAAGTCACCTGAGTGACTAATAGTTAAAAAATATAAATATATCATGTGTATTATATTTTTTGTTTTACAAGATTAAGTTTGTACAAAACACAATTTGAGTCAAAGCACTTATTTTAAAGTACAATTGATAAGCAAGCACTTATTTCATAAAAAAACTAAAAAAACTGCCCTTACTTTAAAAAAATATATATATTCCTTGAATTTTTTGCGAAAAACATTATCACACAAGATCTTTTTCCTTATTTCGAGTATATCATACAAAATATAAAATATAAAAATTAAATTATAACTTTTAATTTAAAATGAAATAACTCCAACCTAAAATTGGCTTATACTTGCCACTGGCCTCGTTTGGTTCACGGAAGGGAAATCAATTCCCTTATCTTTCCCATGGAAGCCGGTAGGAAACCAAATTTCCTGTTAAGCTTCCTTTCTTGTGTTTGGTACAATATGGAAAGTATTTAAGTAAGGGTATTATTGTCCAAATTTTTTGTAATAAATGCTTAAAAATCACATAGAAAAATCAATCACATGTGTTTTGAGGGGAATGATTTTACCCCCTACTTTCTCCTCTCTCGGAAAAGTGTTTCCGGAATTTGTACTTACCAAACAAAGTAAATGAACAATTTTACTTTCCCGAGTACTAAAATCTGTGAACCAAACGAGGCCTACGGGTAATTTTTTTTTTTTCATACATATATGATGGATTTCTCTGAAATTAAGATAATAAATATAATTTAATAAGTCCAATTAAAATCAGTCTTTAATGTTGATTTGAAAAGAATGTCTACATAAAACTAAAAGCTTCATCCTTTAGAACCCATGATTTAAACCCTCCGTATTTTAAGAAGATTATAAATATGTCAAACACTTAACCCTTGTGTTAGTTTATTATTTAATTTTGGCCCAATAACAGCATGATATTGGTTAAAAAGGGAAATAGAATCTCATGATGGTAATTTCTTACAGAAACCTTTTTTTTAACCTTAGAAAACTCGTTATTGAGGCCCGTTAGATTGCGCTTTTTTCATTGTGAAAAATGCTTCAGATTTCAAGTTTCTTTGTTTCAACGTTAAAAACCCCATTTGACTACTCACGTGGAGATTAGTATATATACTAGACTACTCTCGTATACCTTTATTTCAAGAAATCAAATAATAAATATCTCTTTATTTACATATATCTCTATTCAAATTTTCATTTATCCCATTCATTTTAAATTTTTAATTTATTTGACATCATCAATGATGAGGAATACAACTTACTTTCTATTGTAAGATTGCTACATTAATTATGTAAAAAAAGGAATATGACATTTCAAAAGAAAAGGTACCGCTATTAATTTTAGACTAATAATCTACTATATAAATATTAGAACTGTGGGTCAACTAATGAATGTACAATCATTTTAATATATTCTAGGTATGTTTAATTGATCGATTCTCTGAGTGCTTAGGTTTTATAAATATATATAAAGTGTTATGGATTCAAATCTTGTTATACTATATCAACGTGAGATTCCAATGTGCTTCAAAGTTATTTTGACAATTGATTCTAACCTGATTTGTAGACATGGCCCTTCCACCCACATCAGAATATCGCGGAGTTGCAGCTGCGATTTCCCAGCCGGCTTCTGAAGATGATATTCATACACTACAAAATCATATAACTGCATTAACAATTTACAATCCTCAAGGGCCAAATATTTTGTATCGGGACCCCATTGACAACCAAGATATTGTCGAGGCTGTGTATCGATGGGATGATCGTTCTTATACAGAGATTTTCAGAACAGGATTTTTTCCGCGTGATCGTGGTTCAACTTATTTGGAAGATTACTACAATTTAGAGCGCCATGTAAATGGTGGAGGAGCCCCGGGAGAGACTTCACCTATCGATGGGTCAGTGTTTGTCAGCACATCAAGGTTAACTAGTTGGAGACCAAGGGTGACAACCGATATGATTCTTTATCGGTATGAAATCTTTGCGCCAGGGGGAATAGATACAGTGCTGACCTTGCGTGAACATAATGATTATCCTAATCAGCAAGAAATTGCTTTTGTTGGTGGCATTAATCGTCAATATATTCGATCAGCACGTCCATATGTAGTTTTAGCACCTGAACCACATTCACAATTCCCAACTTATGCCCCACATGGGAATCGAATTTATCGTAATGGCCATTTTAATCCTAATCCAAATTCGTCTGGGCAAACCACGCAAGAATTTATGAATCGCCTAAGGAATATTAGGTGTCCCACACGCGATGAAGTTTTGATCAACCTTGTCTTCACCACCAACAACACTTCAAATATTCGAAAACGAGACATCGGGGATGACACATCACATACTGAAGAGCCTTATGTTGACTTAGGTTGTAATGTGGGGCATTACGTTGATTGTGCCTTCAACTTTAATAACCAGGTGGAGGCGTTCATCTTCACTACTGACCAATGCTTGCAAATCAATTATGCGCCTGGCACAACTGATGACTTCATTATTAAAGGTCCCATGAGCATCGGTGATTTCTTTCCTTCTCTAAGGAATACAATTTTTGCTACTGGAATTGATGCTGCATTTACCTCTTCTGCAGAAAATGAGGTGTATATATTTAGGAGTAATATGTACATACTCCTCAACTTTGTGAGGGGCGACATTATTGGAGGACCCAAGAAGATCACTGACGGCTTCTACTCTTTGAAAAATACCATTTTTGAACATGGTATTGATGCAGCCTTCGCTTCCTCCCAATATAACGAAGCCTATATATTTAAGGGAGATCAGTATGCACTTATTAATTTTGCACCAGGTACAACAGATGATTATTTGCTTAACCCTCCCAAAAAGATTACTCTCAGTTTCCCTTCTTTGAAAGGTACTGTTTTCGAGGATGGCTTGGATGCAGCATTTTCGGCTAAAGCAACAAATGAAGCTTATATATTTAAAGGCAATAGTTATGCTCTCATCAACTATGCCCCTGGGACCACAGATGATTACATTATAAACTCCGTGACTCCAATTAGTGATGGTTTCCAATCTTTGAAAGGCATCATTCCAAGGTATCCTTGCGGTTGTTGAAGTGAAACAATAGTTTGCTTTACCGTTTTGCATTATGATGCCAAGTGTTTTAAGCTAATTCAATAATGGACTATCAGCGGTCCTTTTAAAGTTTGTTCCTAATAGTTTGTGGTATAGTATTATGTGTCAAAAATGTTGTATGAATCAAGTATGCGTCTATTTTATATGCTAATAAATGAGGACGTGAAGTGTGAGCACTATGTATTTATTAAGGAAAGTGCTTATAATGAACTCGTTTATGTTGGTGTTTTTAAAAATTATTGCATGTTTCTGTTTTAAATAAATTAATAAAACTACTCTTAGTTATATATATATAGTGTGTGTGTGTGTGTTATGAGTTTCTTCGCTGAATGGCCAAGTGTGAGTATGATATGAAATTTATATATTAACTTAATTATAGTGTTATTCTTTCATATCATGAGTAGTTAAAGAGTTGGTATTATTTTTAAATTATAGAGTCTAAATAGTAGCATTATGTCTAAAATATCTAACATTGATCTAATTCAAGTGGCCACATTTCACCCAAATGTAAATCTCATGTTCAAATCCTCTCTCCTTCTACTTCTCGTTTAAACTTTTTTAATTAAATACCTATCAGGGTTTGTAATTTTTTTTCGAAAAAAATATGTACTGATTTTTTCAAATCAATCAATCCGCGCACAGCCGTAAATGTTGGAGTGATATACTAAAAGCCATGGTTTTGTTATTATTGGTTTTGATATGTTATATAGACTCAGTTTTGCTATTTTAATGAGAATCTTTATGGACAATTGTTGGATTATGTTATTTGTTTAAATACTGTGCAAGTTTATCTTTTATTCCATATAGTAGAAGATTTGATATGTAGAGTTTAGTTTACACATAGATGATCATATCATCACTTCCTGTGGAATATAAGTTTAGTGGTTCACAGTCTTAGATGGAATTTGACACCCATCGGTATGATTGTAGCATATACTTTAGTAGTTTATCTTGACTACATGAAATAGTATAATTTCAAATCATTGTGCTAGTACACTTTGTGTGTATTGAACAAGATCAATTTGGGTTAATTGTTTTGATACTAACTATATAAAATAATTTAAATCCCATAGTTATTATGATTGCTTATGCTCTTAATCTTAAAATTATATATATATATATATATATAGTGTTTGTTGTTTTGACTCATTAACAATGAGATTCATGTATGGATCAACAAGCTTTGTAAATTGGACAACGACCCTATGTATATGATGAATATTAATTATTGACGAAATTCACGTCCCAATATAAGGATTGATGATAACCCCTTAAGAAGCTTATAAGTTTTAATCATGTCAAACCCTACAGTTGAATTATGTTAATCCGACGTGTCAAATAAGTTAAGTACGTGGTAAGCTCAAGGATTAAGAAGTCATTGAAATATAATTGTTAATAATTTAATTTAAATGACGGTTATCTGTAATCTTAGAGTGGAGAGTGTAATACCCCGTTATCTGTAATCTTAGAGTGGAGGGGGGGTTCTTTATTTGTAAGATTAAGGGAGAGACTTAGGCCTCCCTTAATTTTATTTTATTTTTAAAAAAAAATTAAAAAGTTAATATTGTGAAACTTTATACAAAATTTCTATAATTTAAGGGTGAATCAATTGCAAAATATGGTGGATAAAAACAAAATCACCATATATATTAATATAACATAGATTGTTGATTAAAAGAGTTTAATGTCCTTTGTTCATTGGGTAAGGAGCCGTTATAGAGTGGTAGACTCTCATCCTTAGAGCATTTTCAATGGTAAATTTGTAAATTGAATGTATAAAAACATGTGAACCAATAAAAATTAAACATTTGGAGGATAAAAATTAATTTTACAAAAATATTTTACACATTCTTATTTGTACTCCAATGGTACACTTTAAGATTATTGTGTAAAATTTAAATGAACCAATAACATTGTAACACATGGAATATATATTCACATGTAACAATCAATATTTTTTATGAATATTTTTTATTTATAATTTAATAGTCAAAATGGGTGTCATTTTAAAGCTTTTGATGAGCAGAATTCAAATATACAAATATCATAATAAAATCATATTTTGATTTTTACTTATATTATTTTTAATATTTTGTAAAAAGTTAGAGAAAGAAAATAATGATGTAGATATGTAAAATAAATGTGTAAAATAGAAACCCATTTTACACAAGTGATGATGTAGCATGTTTTATACAACACATTGGAATATCAAAAACTATACATATTTTGTAAATTTTATACAAATCCTATGTGACATAATTTACACATGCCCATCGGAGATGCTCTTACTATTCCGTTGATAACAAGATGTAATGAGTTTAAAATTAATTGATTTATTAAAGAAGATCAAAAATTAGTTGAAAGATGTGGTGAGATTCTCCATTTTCAAACTCATTTTTATTTTTATGAATAAATGTCTTATTTTCTTAATTTTTTTGTAAAAAAAACTTCTTCAACCAAAGTTTAAAGAAAATTTTCCCATGGTAGAAAAAAAAACGAGGATATCTCATCATATTTTTTTACTTATTTTTTATTTTCTCACAAAAATACATTACTTTTTCTATAATTTTCTATTTTATTATCCATCGGAACATAAGAGAATGTTAATGTTTGGATGGCCGGATATTCCGTAGCCTTTTTCCTCACAGTGGATATATTGAGAAAATATGGGAAGCTTAATGGCAAAGCTTTGGTCGTTTGCGGAGGCAATCAAATTTAACACGGCAATCCAAAACCATGGAGGGCGTCACCAGACAAAAGCGTGGGTGAATTATTGGTGTTGTGACCAATCAAAATCCGAATGATTTAACTAAATTTATCCGCTAAAAAATGAACAAAATAAAAATAAAAATTGAATAAGTTTGGTTCGGTTCATGTTTGAGGTGTATTAGTGTAAAACCAAACTAAATTAAACCGATCATTGCTAAATGAAATCATGCTAAACGATTTTGTCTTTTTTTTTCCCTTCTTTTTTATGTGGTATAGCGTGATGTATCATATTGATTTAGTTCTTATTTTTTTTTCAGCATTATTTTGGTTGAGTTGATATCGTAATTGAGTACATCTTTTGAGCATGTTAAAAAAATAATAATAATAAAATAAAATCCGACATGTTGATTAGTATAAAATTATATGATTTTCATTGTGAGCAATGATTGAAACTTGGTATGTCATTTACCTAATATATTGCTTTTGCATTTATATAATTACATAAAATGAGTTACCTTTTCTCCTTCTCCAATTTGGGCCAATGGGCCTATATTTAGAGGCATAAACGGGCTCCATCCAGCTCGGGCCTAGGCTGAGTGGTGGCTGGGCGCTTAGTGTCCTGTTTGAGTTGGGCCAAGCCGCTTTGTGGCCGGCCTGCGCTAGGTCCTTCGGGTTATATTGTTTATTATTTTATATTTTATTTATCTTTTTAAATCCATGGAAGATTTGATGAGTATATAAAATTATTGAAATTTTATCCATATTTCAGAAAATAAAATCAGATTATAGGTCTAGGTAATTTCAAGAATTATCAAATATAAATGTTTTAAGGTTGTGTATGAGCAAAATATTAATATTCTTATAAATGTATATTAGTTATTTTGTTGTACTTTGTTCAAAGATCAATAAAATAAATGTTCGAATATGTAGTCACTTGTCTTCACTAGACCATACAATGTAAAATTTGGTTCAAGCGATGAACTGCCAAATCTAGTGTGATATTTTGGCAAAAAGTTATCAAAAGCAAAATACATGCTTCGGTAAAGATTGATTCACCTTATGATTTGTTAATAGCGGATATAGGGTGTGTTTTGACGGATATAGTGAGTATTTTGATTTTAGACATTAGTTTGGTGTGGAAGAATTACAATTGAATTTTATTAATTAATTGGACTTAAATGATTTTATTTTTCGCATCTAATATAGCCGAGAGACCAAATTAGTGCGAGATAAGAGTAGAGTTTATGCGCATAAATACTAAGAAAGATGATATTAAATATATGACTCCGAAACCCTACTCAATTAATTCATTAATTTTATTATCTTGCTTCGTATTAATGTAGTTAAGTATTAATGATGTTTTTTTGGTTGAACTTTATGTTCTTTTTTGGTTGAACTTATGCAATAGATGGAATTTCATGTAGTTAAGTAACAAGTTAAGACTTAAAAAGGATTTTCCGAGCATATTTAAGATCAAACAAAAAATTGTGGTTTTTCTTGGAACTTATTTTATACAACTATGAAGTATATTCAAGTAGCAAGTTGCTTAAACAATATTGCATTCCATTCCTTAATATTACATTGCATTAACATTACATCTCATTATATTTATCTTCTCAAACTTGACAAAGCTCATCCATGCCTAGCTTAGCCACAAAAGTTCTTTACCACTCAAATTTACTACAGTTTAGGCATTTTACAAACTTCCTACCTTTGCTACTCTCTTTGTTTGATGTTCACAATTTCACGTGCTCTGGACACCCTTTAGGACATTTAGTCTTCTTCTATGGATAATTTTGGGCCCAAAGACTAAATAGCATACATTCAAAGCACCCAAGTTGACTAGGTGAAACATAGGCACTTAATGAGGGCATTTTTGATGATGAAGAGATTGGTGATGAGTTCTTTGAGTGCATTGCTTCTTCTAGGCTCACAAATCATTTACATTTGTTGTATTGGCACTTGAGTATCTCCCTACTATATGTTTCTTCTTCCTCAGAAATGCTAAGTAGCATCAACCCTCCAGAATCAATCTCCTTAAACTAATAATACAACCATAGACATTTCAAAACTTTATGGCCTTTATTGTCGCACAATTGTCATTCAACATTCTACATAAAATGACAATCAAGAGTTAGAATATTGAAAGTTCTTTATGTTTATAGCATTAAAGTGTTTTTATTGTTTGTTACCTCAATAATATCTTTGCACTTCTCCTTGCCTCCTCACACGCTTTTTATGGATGAAATTAGTGATGCTTTAATGCAATATGGATAGTTCTTCTACAAGAAAGAAGCCTCTTCAACCAAGGGCGGATTCATGATTTCAAGAAGAGGGGGGCGGGGGGTTTGCAAATTAAAGACAAAATTAAATAACAAAAATGATATATTTTTTTTAACTAATAGAATTATTAGATAACAAAAATGATATATTTTCTTTTAACTAATAGAATTTGGAGAAACTTTTACATAAAAGTAAAACTAATCAAAGTGCCTAAATAATAATAATTTAAGCTTTTAAATAATAAATATGGGGGGTTAGAATTAGAAATGGGTTTTAAATATTAAAGTTGTGGGCTGGACTGGCCTAACTTTAAAAAAATGGGTTAAGTAGTGGTAATTTTCTCTGGAGGGCTGGGCTTAAGCCCAGCTGACCAACCCCCTCTTCCCGAAATTCACTAACGAGGTGCATCAAAACAAATTCAATTTCAATAACTCCAAATATATATATATATATATTTACTTAATCAACAAATATTATTTATTATTTCCATAAAAAAAATCTTATTTTTGAGTACAAACTCTAGGTAGATCTGATTGGTTCTTTCGGCAGAGAGGACGGGTATCGGATCTTAGCTGCATGTTTGAATTACCGCTTTCTGCCGCTTGGAATGTGGCCAATATATTATTATTTGGAAATAATTGTCTATTTTTAGGAGCAACAATTATTTTTCGGTTGTTAGTTTTTTATCATCAAATAGTAGAAAAAAAATGTCTACTTTTAAACAATTGTTGGAGGCTTGGAACACTCCTTTTATTTTCAATTTCTTTAGGAGTGTCTTTTTTTTTTTGTTGGGTTGGGGGGTGGGGGGTTAATCTAAATGAATATTCTCTTCCATTATATTATTTGTTGTTAGAAGATATATTATCTATTTATATTTTTTTAGTTAAAAAGTGAAAGTTTTATTTTCAAAAAAATTCATATCGGATTGGAGATCCATTAAGATTAAAAAAAAATGGATATGAATTTGATTATTAATAATTCGTCGGATTATCGGATCGAATTGGATTGAATATTTTATTTGAATGGATCAGATCAGATCGAATATAAGGTAATATGGTCAAAATCCGATCTATTAACAAGTCTAATTTAATACTTACAGTTGTCTCTTGCATTATCTATTTATCTGTGTTTGGTATTATCTTAAATAATAGTTAGTCAACAGACCATCCAAAATGATAGCTAAATTCTAATTATAATAAAAAAGATGGCTGGAATCTAAATTTGTATTATTAATTAATGGTGACCCGTGTTTAAAAACTCATTATAATTTTTGAGATTTTCTAGGCCAATTCTAATTACGAGGATGAGATCTTAGGAATTATAAGAACTTGGCTCCCCTTCAATACACATTCCATCCAATTTCGTCTAATAGAATTTAGTTGAAAGCTTAAACGGATGAATTTTTTCAAGAAACTTGATGGAGATGATCTCTGCAATGAGTAGATCATTTTCAGAAAATTTCATTAAAAAATTCAAACCGAAAGTAAGTGTACTAAAATTTTAATACATATATTTATTTTCGACTATTAAAACTTTTAAAGGTCATCTTACCCACTTTCAATTTCTCCAATCAAGGGCAGATCTATGATTAGTGGGGGCAAGTTAAAAACAAGATTAGAAAACAAAAACAAAATACTTTCTTTAAACTAATAAAATTTGGAGAAACTTTTACATAAAAGTAAAACTAATTAAAGTACCTAACTAATAATAGTTTAAGTTTTTAAATAATAAATATGGCGGGTTAGAATTAAAAAAGGATTTTAAATACTGAAGTTGTCGGTTGGGCTTGCCGAACTTTAAAAAAATGGGGTAACTAGTGGTAATATTTTCTGGAGGACTGGGCTTAAGCCCAGCTGAACCACCCCCCCCAACACACACACACACACACAAAACCCAACGACCCATTCTCTGTCCGCCTTTGTCTTCAACGGTTATCTTGAGCAAGAGTATTAATTCTCATTTAATTTAATCTTCAACCACTATTCATAGAGCAATATTATACTTTAGCAATAAGAGCAAAATTATCTTACATAACGGTTAGTTAACAGACCGTTTAAAATGATAGCTAAATTTTAATTATAAAAATGGCTAAAGTCTAAATATGTATTATTAATTAAAGGTGATCCAAGTCTAAAAACTCCATATAATTTTCGAGATTTTATAGGCCAATTCTAATTACGAGGATGAGATTTTGGGAATTATAAGGAGGAGATCATGGGAATCATTAATCATTGAGGGCAAATAACTGGAACAAATCAAGGAAATATTCTTTATATCACTTCCCCCTTTTTCTATTGATTGAGTCGTGCTAAGTATACTAATAATTTTTATAAATAATTGTAACACGAATTAAATAAAACGAAGGCTACTCATATTGCTAAAAAAATAATTATTATTTTTTTGCCAAAATATATAACTACTTTGAGAAGTTGTCCTGTATAATTTTAAAATTGTACATTGCTCTGACAAGCAATATAATTAAATTGACAATAATTAATTTAAATAAAAAGGTAAACGATATATTAAATATGTGGCGTACTATTTTATTGAAGTGATAGTGATTCTTCCATTTCCATGCTTATCGCCTCTGTTTCTGTCTT
The DNA here is from genome assembly GCA_021464415.1 of Lonicera japonica. NCBI lineage: Eukaryota > Viridiplantae > Streptophyta > Magnoliopsida > Dipsacales > Caprifoliaceae > Lonicera > Lonicera japonica. The sequence continues at coordinate 8,856,978 of CM038471.1, read as the reverse complement.
TGCCTTGCGCGCCCTCTCTTACCCACATGCGCGCTCTCTCTTTTTGCCCTTCCCTATCTGACTCATTTATATGAAATCTTTCACGGAATATTTTAACTTTGATAATTAAAAAAGTATTTAATTAGTCATTTAATAGTTTGCTAAATTTAACAATGCAATAGTTTCCGCTAGCTTTTTTTTTTGTTTTATCAATAACCAAAATTATGAGGGCCTTTATTTGGGTTAGCCACAAAATAACTAATTTCTATATAAAAAAAAATTACCTTTATCTTTTCTCTTGATCAATAGAAAAAAGTTTTTGTTTTAATTGAGGTGGGGAATTTAATTATTAAATAATTGCTAAAAGCTAATTATATCATTAGGGTGAGAGCTGAGTTTGAAGAAGCATTGAAAAATTAAACTATATATGCTTGGATATGATTTTGTTATTGGTTCTTGTAAACAAAGGCACATGCATGCTACTAAGAATAAAGTACCAAAATGCATCAAATAAGATAAATTGCATTACACAACCAAATTTTATTCCGGTGATAATAAAAGCAATATAAATTGTAGCATTACTACGTACTAAATATATATATATATATATATATTGGGCTATTTATATATGATATTTTAATTATAATACACGTGATAGTGGATTATTAATTGAATTTTTTTTTTCATTGTCGAATCTTTTTGTTCATGAGGATCGTGTTAACATTTGTCACTTTGTTGTGATAAATTTTAATACTTGCAAGCATACGAATTGATTGATAATATAGCGTGCAAAAAAAGTCAATCTCATAGAGACTCAAATAGTATATTTTATAACTATCTTGTTAATCATTCACTAAACTCCTATCTAGTTAGAAAAGTTTATAGGAATCAAACATATAAAATAGAACAAATTAAATATAAAAAAGTAATTAGGAATGGCAACGGGTCGGATTTATAAATTCCATCCCCATCCCCATTCCGGCTTCCATCCTCAGTTCCCCAAATTGGGTAATCCCCGTTCTCGTCGAGTATGAGGTCCTCGCAGGGATTCCCCAACAATATTTTTTCTTGAAAAAAATAAATAAATAAAAAGAAAAGTGAAGTTAAAAATAATATAATATTATATAATATGTATACATATATAAATAAAATTATAAATATACACAATGGACAATGAAATTTTATATACATATGTATTTTATCTACATTAATACACCACATATATATAAGCATAAAGTAAAAAAAATTACAAAATTAAATATATCAGGACGGGTACGATGTGGAGACTCCCATACCCAAACTCGACTATTTTTTAAAATCCCCGACCCAAACTTGAACCCGCCCCCATTGAATTGGATGCCCGCGGGTACCCGAACCCGCGGATATTTTTGCCATCCCTAAAAGTAAAGCAAGTAAATTAAAGTAATGGAACTAAATTAAATAATATTAAATAAGATAATAAAATTAATTAATGTGGGAGGATAAAATTGGGGCCCCTATTTGGGCCAGGTATTCGAAAGTAAGCCCAAGATTCATCGAACGTTCTTAGAGTAAGTCCAAGAGAGAAACAAGGACGCGCAATAGTCGAATGGAGCTGTAAGTCTCTAGTCAAATATAAATACACTTGCCGAATATGTTTGTGAAATCAGGGGTGATGAGAGTGTTGATATGTCGTCCCAACCAATGGG